>JAADVV010000300.1:0-19360 GCA_023335905.1 Pythium pyrilobum | reverse complement strand
GCAGCTCCGCGAGCGGGTCCGCGCGCACGCGTGGCGCCGTGGCGGCGGCGGCGGCGGCGTCGCTCGCCATCGTCGTGGCCGCTCGCTGTTGCTGCTGCTGCTGCTGCGGTGGTGGTGGTGGTCACGACGCCCGCAAGTGCTCGTGAATGAAGGCGACGCGGCCGCCACCCGAGCGAGTGACACGCCCGCCGGATCGACGTGCTTTTCTTGGCACCCACGGCTCGGCTTTCTGATCGGGCGGGGGGAGCGTGCGCGGCGCAGTTATCTTGGGCGGCGTTGCGGTTGCGTTGCTGTTGCTGCTGCTGCTGCTGACAGAAACGCCATTGAACGCTGCCGCGACCGTCGCCGCTCCGCCATCGCTCCGCCATCGCTCCGCCATCGCTCCGCCATCGCTCCGCCATGACCATGTTCGCGAGCTACAACAAGAACAACGCCAAGGGCACGCTGCTGGGCAACTGGGTCGAGGAGGAGGCGCTGCGCGCCGCCACGGGCTTCTCGCGGCGCGACGTGCCCGACCCCACGGCGCCGCGGTCACCCGACGGCCGCCGCCCCGCCGGCGAGTCGACCCACGACCGCGTGCTGCTCCACGCCAACGCCAACGGCCGCACGACCTACGAGACCTCGCTGCAGGCGAGCACCAACTACGGCGACGGCGTCCTGCGCGTCGCGCCCGGCCCGCGCGCGTCGCTGCGCGAGGCGAAGCTGCTCGAGACGGCGCGGCGGCTCCACGAGCGCGAGCTCGACGCCCGAAGTGCCGCGCAGCAGCACGAGCTCGCGGCGGCGCGCGCCACCACCACGCTCAAGGCCTCGTACGCCGCGCCCGAGACGGCGCTGCTCGTGTCGGCGACGCGCGTGCCGCGCGGCCGCAACGGCGCGCGGGTCGTGGACGCCGGCGTCGACCAGCGGCTCACGCGCGGCGAGGTCGACCGCCTCGACCGCGCCAAGCTCGACGCGCTGCTGCAGCAGTCCGCGTCCTCTTTGTCCTCGTCGCCTGTGCCCGTGACGCGCTACTCGTACGCGCTCGCCACGGGCGTCGGCCTCGACTTTGGCGCGACGTGCTCGGACTCGTCGAACGCGTTCGCGCGCTCGAGCGCGTTCACCAACGACCTCCGCGACCCGACCAAGCGCCACGCCGAGGCCACGGAGCCCGGCGCGAGCCACGACGAGCGCGTCGGCATGACCGTCCACCAGCGCTCGGCGCTCCAGCGGCTCGTGCTCGCGGCCGCGCAGCGCGGCGCGCAGTTTGCGCAGCTCACGAGCGAGCTCGCGCGGCACGGCACCATCGTCGAGCTCGCGGCGTTCCGCGCCGCGGTCGCCGCGTCCGCGCTGCTCAGCGACAAGGACGCGATCCACGTCTTCATGCACTTGGACGTCGACCACGTCGGCGCCGTGCCGCTCGCCGATGTCGTCGCGTTCTGCGACGCGCAGGCGCGGCACGGCACGCGCTGAACACTTGAAATACACCATCCTCACTCGTCCAGCAGCGCCACCCGCGTCACCTCCTTGGAGCGCAGAAAGTTGAGGTAGGGCGGCGCGATGTCGTCGTGGAGGATGCTGCGGCCCGCGAGCCGCCCGAACGGCGGCGGCGTCGCTGCCGCCGGCGCTGCGCCGCGCGCCGAGCCCGCCTTGGCGGCGCTGGTCTTGGTCTCGTTCGCGGCCGCGGCCCGCGCGAGCCGCTCGCCTCGGCTCACGGCGCCACTCGCTCTCGGCTCGCCGTCCTCCTCCTCGTCCTCTTCCTCCTCGTCTCCACCCTTCTCGTCTTCCTCGTCCTGGCCTTTCTCGGGAAACACGCCGCGCGTGTGCTGCGCAAAGTCGGGCTTCCACTTGGCGCGCCGCCACGCAGCGGATCCGCCGTCGGCGGGCGGTCGCTGGGCTGCGGCCGCGGCCGCGAGCGAGCCGAGGCGGCGAGCGCGCGGCTTGTGCTGCTGCTGTGCATGCTGTTGGTGCTGCTGCTGCTCGGCGAACGTACGCTCGAGCTCCTCGTCCGTGTCCACCTGGAAGAGCTTCTCCTTCCGCACGGGGTTGCACCACGAGGCCGCGATCTCGCGCTTGAGGAACGCGCCGCCGGCCACGCGCGGCCGCACGGCCTTGAACGCGTCGTAGTTCATAAACAGCTCGGACGGCAGCCCGGCGTCGCCGTCGCCGTCGGGCGGCGCGGCCGACTGCGGCAAGATCAGCGGCACGGGCGGCTTGGGCTCGACGACCGCGTAGCTCGGCGAGTAGTGGGTCGGCCCCGGCTCGGGACTGCGCGGCCGCGGCGACTCTATCGTGACGAGCCGCCGCGCGATGCTTTGCAGCGACACGACGCCGAGCTGCGTCGGGTCGAGCGCGCGCCAGAGCTCGTCGCACTGGCGGTCGGGCGCGTGCGGGAACACGAGCCGCAGCGCGCTCGCGAACGCCGCGGGCGAGCCGATCGCGTACTGGCCCGAGCCGGCGTCGCGCGCGCCGCGCACGCGGAACACGAAGCCGAGCCGCCGGATCATGATCTGCTGCGTCTCCGGCGCGTTGAAGAGGTCCGTAAGCAGCGCGACGAGCGAGCGGCTCCTGAGTTACAAACACACCGCGTCAGTTGGACCCCACGACAACAGCGGCACGACAGGGAGAACGCACTTGTCGTCGGTCGTCGCCGGGTGCCACTGCAGCAGGCGCACGTCCACGAAGTGGTCCTGCACGTGCTCGCGGTTCTCGTCGTCGACCAGCTTCTCCAGCAGCAGACGCTGCTGCCGCTGGAGCCGCCGGCGCGGAGCGCAGCCGTCGCCGCCCGCGAGATCGTCGCCGCCAGCGAAGTGCGGGTCCCCAGGTCGCGACGACGTCGCGCGGCGGCCGAACGCCGTCTCCACGGTGCTGGGCCGCGGGCTCGTGGGCGGCCGCAGCAGAATCGAGCTCGCGGGCGTCGTTGGCAACACACTTCCGCCTTGCAGCAGGGGGATTTCTCCCACGAGGGGCAGCGGCTCGTCGACGGCGCTCGCCGGGCGCAGCGCCATCTCGAGCGAGAGGCGCTGCGCCGTGAGCTGCTTGCGCCGCTGCCAGTTCTGCCACGCGACGAACCACGTCGACGAGCGGCGGCTGGCCGCGAGCGTGTCGAAGTCGACGCCGTTGAGCGCGACCGAGACGCCGTACACGCCCTCCTGCGGGAACGACGGTGCGCTGCACACGACGCGGTCCTCCGCCACGAAGCGCGCAGGTGCGTCGACGAACGTGACGAGCGGCGAGGCTCTCAGCGAAGCAGCGGCAGCACCTGCAAGAAGGAGCGGCGACGGAGGGTGGTTCGCACCCGTGCTCGAGTCAGCGGCCGTGGCTGTTCGCTGCGTGACGAGCTCCTGCAGCGCGTGGAACCGCGCGACGATCTTGCCCGTGTTGATGAAGCCACTCCCTTCGATCGTCACCACGTACCTGCCGTAGATCGGCCCGTTCGTGGGCGAGACGACCGTGACCTCGGGCGTCTCGCGATACAAGTGCAGCTCGAGCGGACGGCCAGTGAACTGGACGGACGGACAGACAGACGTGATGGGTTCAGTCCGAGCAATAACATCACACACACACACACTTCTCTCTCGTCACAACGTACCGTCTTGTGGGTTCCTCCGAGCCACACGTCGATAAAGATGGAGGGCGAGAGCACGAGGCTCTTGTCCGTATCCTCGGTCACAGCCGCCGCCGTCATGAGCTCCTTCGGGACGGCGCACAGCACCTCACCGTCCACGCACTGGCCCTTGACGACCACCTTGTTCGCGTCGCCGCGCTGGAATGAGACCTGGACGCTGCCCGAGGCCGACGCCTTGGTCGTGAGGTTGACGCCCAGCAGCCGCACGTCCTGCTTCACGCTGGACGCGACCGAGATCCAGTTGGGCACGACCTCCTTGAGTCGCGGCGACTGGAAGACCTCAAGCTCGCCGGGACACGCAGCAAACTCGAGGCCGTTCATGGCGATGCTCATCGTGACGACCGTGCCCCGCGGGAAATCGGGCATCGCACACTCCATGCGCTCGGCCGAGACGACGGTCACGCGCGACGTCCGCACGTCGTGGGCCTCCTTCTTGGAGCAGTACCGGGCTGTTCACCGCAAGAGATGCACACCAGCCAAACATGGTCAGTCTAGTGTCATTGTGGGACGTGTGCCAGTCCCCGTGCACCTACCGGTGGCCACGCCAGTGTCGGAAAAGTCGCGGCCTTCGATCACAAGCAGCGACGTGTACACGCCGTCGGCCGGCCGTACGCGCTGGATCGCGGGGCGCAGGTACACGCGCGCGTGGTGCTGCAGCGGATGCATCGGCGGTGATGCCGACGACGAGGACGGTGTGCCTTCTGCATGGAGGCCGAGCGGAGCGACGTGGAGTGCCTTGCTGTCGATGACGTAGCTGTCGCCCTGGGCCCGGATGGGCCTGCCCAGCAGAGGCTGTGGCCGCGGGCCTGCGTCGCCGACGACGGTCTCACTTGGCGTCGGTCTCCGCTCGTCCGGCGCCGGGACCACCGCCACATTGTGCACGGGCAACGCGATGCTGTCGAAATCGAGCCCGTTCGTGGAGACGACGATGTTCACAAGCGACGCCTCCGTCGCGCCGAGCGTCTGCAGCGGCGGCGTCACGCACGAGATGCAGTGGGCCGACCGGTACTTTGCCTCGACGACCGCGACGCGCTTGCTGTCCAGCACGCCGGGCTTGTCGGAGACTGCAAAGGCGACCCGCAGCGCGCCGGACTGGACAAAGTTCACGCCCGTGATGGTCAGCGGCGTGCCGCCGCTCATGCAGATGAACGCCGGCTCCGAGCTGAGCACGACGGGCGTCGGCACGAGCAGACACCGCGACGGCGCGCTGGACAAAAAGTCCTGGCCGTTCACGGCGAGTTCCACGAGCAGCTCGCTGGGCACGAGCGACGGCGGAGCGCCTTGGCGGCGGAACGCGCGCAGCAGCCGCTCCTTGCGGGCGCGCGGCGTCTCTTGCGGGTGCTGCCCGCCGCCCGCTGCTGCTGCCGCCGTGCCGGCCTTCTTCTGCTGCTGCATGGCCGACATGATCGTAGACTTGAGCGCGGCCGCCTGGAGAAACTTGGGGCCAGCGACCGCTTTCTTGACGGGCACGGGCACGTACGCGACCGCGACCTCCACGTCGCCCGCATCGACGCGCTTGCCCGGCGTACCATCGCCCGCTGTCGCGGCCACGCCGCGCGCCGTCGTCTTGCGCAGCGGGAGCCACGCACGCACACAGAACGGCTGGGCGAGGTCGCGGCCGTCGGCAAAGCCGAGCGTCACCTGGCCCAGCAGCTCGCTTTGGTCCGACGTCACTTGGTTCTCCACGGACAGGCGGATCGCGTGCGGCAGCTCCTTCTCGCTGCGCCAGTCAAAGTCGAAAAGCTCGTTCCACACGGGCGCCGACGTGCCGTCCTTGCGCGTGCTCTTGAGCTGCGCCTTGTTGCAGTGGACGACCACAAACGGGTTGCACGTCGACGACTTCTTGCCCACGAGCAGGTTCCTTGCGCGAAGAAGCACGACGAAGACAGCACCGTTGCGCGTCCACAGCTTGGCGGCCGCCGTCGACGTGCCGCTGGTCGAACGCACGGACGCCAGCGACGCGCGGGTCGGCGAGGACGCCGCCGCGGCGGCTACCGATGGGATCTCCGTCGCGGCGGCCGAGCCGACCATGAAGCGCGGCACGACCGTCGTCAGCTTGCCCTCGTTGCTGCCGCCGGGGCCGTTGTGGACGTGGACGTCGGCGATCTGCATCTGGCCGCGCCGCTTGAAGCGCGCCTTGATCGAGCTCTTGAGCAGGTTCGTGGCCTTGTCGTCCAGCCCCTGGACGATCAGGTCGAGCGTCGACAGGCCGCACACGAGCGCCTGCAGCGGCGCGACCGCCTTGATGGTCGGCGTGCGGTACACGACGAACGGGATCTCGTCGTGGCCAAAGGGCGTCGTCGTCGCGATGGAGGTTCCACTTCCTCCACCGGCTCCTGCTGCTGCCGCTGTCCCCGTCGACGCAACGGGCAGGTCGGTGGCAGCGGCGGCGGCGGTGGCAGCGAGCGAGACCTCGACGTGGAGTGTGATGTTCTGGAGCCCAAACTTGCTCTGCGGCGTATAGAAGTACACGACGTCCTCCGGCGGATAGAACTCGCCGCGCACGACGACGTGCTCGAGCTCCTTGGCGCCGCGCATCCACGTGAGCTTGACCAGTGGCACGAGTCCGCCGAGCGCCATGCACGTGTGGAGGTTCGTGCCGTGGACGGCGACGTACGTGTTCCCACTGACCGGGCCGCCCCTGGGCTCGACGGCGTCGGCGCTGTACAGCAGGATCCGCGAACGCGGCGTCGCGAGGCTGAACGCGCTGCCGTCGTCGACCGACACGCGGTAGAAGAGCTTGTAGGTCGCGAGCCGCGGCGGCAGCACGATCCGGAGCGTTGTGGAGGACACACAGGCCGCCGGCACGTCGCGCACGAAGACGAGCAGCGGCGACACCGGCTGCAGCGACTGCTGCATCGTGTTGATCACGCCGAGCAGCTCGCGCTCGTCCACGCTGGTGCTGCCCACGGCGGCCGAGCAACCGAAGAGACGCACGCGGATGCGGTTGCCCACGCCGCAATCCACGAAGCCGTCGCCCGTGATGGCGACCTCGCCTCCCGCCGTGCGCGGCAGCACGCGCGGCGTCGTGTCGGTCACGACGGGCAGCTCGTACGTCTGGAAGAGCGGGCGGAACACGCCAGTCGCGGCCGCGTCCACAAGTCCCGACGGATCGTCCGCACGCGGCAACTCCACTGGTGGACACGCAGAGAAGAACGAGTCGCCCGACGAGATCTGCACGCGCAGCCGCTGCGGAACGGCGAACGATGCGACGTCGCAGACGAACACGTCGGCGCGGGTCATCTGCGGCGACAAGTGGAGGAACACGTCCACGTCGCTCGACGGGGGAAGTTGTGCCGGCGCTGACACGGACACGGACGCGCGGTTGCGCCAGCAAAAGTGTTCGTCGACCTGGTACGCCCGCTTGGTGAGCACGGTCTCCGCTAACCCCCCGACGGGCACGACGACGCGGCCCAGTTCCCACTGCGCGGAGCGTGCGCCGCTGAGCTCGACGAGCTCGAGCGACACGATGAGCTGCGCAGCGCCCATCGCGTCCGCCGGGATCTCGACTTCGAACTGGTCGTCCCAGCCGAGTGGTGGCGCGCTGGACGAGGCCGACAGCGCCGCGAGCACGGCGCCCTCTCGACTTGTGGCACGAAACACTTGGTCGCGGTACTCGACGCGCGCCGCGACGGTGAGGGGCGAGCCGCCGCTGGGCAGCAGGAGCTCGTCGCGGTGCTGCTGCTGCTGCTGCTGCTGCATGGATCGTTGTGGAGACGAGCCACCGCCGCCGCCACCTGCGGAAGCCACGAGCGCGGCGGCAAAGTGCGGCGGCAGCAGGTTGCGCAGGTTGCGGATCGTCGCGATGCGCACGACCAGCAAGTGGTACCGCTCCATGGTGCACGACACGTCGCGGAAGCGCGTCGCGTCCGAGAAGCGCACGAGCGCCTTCTTGTTGTCGACAAAGTGCTCGCCCGTGACGCGCAGCTTGAGCGGCTTCAGCGTGAGGCCGCACGGCGGGTCCACGCGCTTGATCTGCCAGAGCCGCGGGTCGTAGCAGTGGACGCAGAGCGAGTTGGAGAACGCGACGCCGTCGATCTGGACCGAGAGGATCGTCGGTCCGTTGAAGGGCAGCGCAGGCATCTCGCACTGCAGCACGAACTCCTTCGGCGCGTCGCCACTGGCCGCGAGGCTCGAAAATGTGTGTTTCCCAGGAAGAACGACCTGCGCAGCCGCGCTCGCCGAGAGGTTGCGGCTCGAGTCGGCGCAGGCAAAGAGCACGCGCGTGGCGACGGCGGTCCGCTCGGAAGCCGCAGGGGTCTGCGGCGACTGGCGGTCTTGCGACGTGAAGAACGCGGCCGCCGCGGAGCTGCAGCGCTGCGCGAGTACGGGGTCCGTCCCGAGGTCGGACAGCGAGTTGACCACGAGGTCGATCTCGACCAACGCGGAGCCAGCGGATGACGGCGGCCGCTGGTAGACGCACGCGACGACCCAGAGACCCGATGGCCTGGCGGGCGATGACGACGGCCCCGTGAGGTAGACTTGCTCGCCGCTGGCGTCCGCGACGACGACCTGGAGCTCGTCGGTCTCGTCGCCGGTCGAGCCCCGCAGCTCCACGCACCAGTAGTATAGTTTGTGCCCGGCAGCGTCGCCGTCGGTCTCCTCCTCTGCTTGGCGCGGCGGCGTTGGTGGATCAAACGCGAGCAGAGAGTACTGCACGCTGCCGTCCACGTCGACGGTCGATGCTTCCACGCCTTCGCTCACGACCTCACCGCTGTGGCCGACGACCGTGAGAAGGTGCACCGCCTTTGAGTCGCTAAAGCAGCAGCCCACGTAGCCTGGAGCCGTCACCGTCGCCGCTGTCGGAAGCTGGAGCAGCAGCGCGTGCGTGCGGCGCGTCGTCGACGAGGACGAAAACGAGCCGTCCAAGCGGTGCTTCCCAAACTGCGACTTCGCGAGGATCGTCGAGAACGAGCTCGTCCGCGCGGTCGGCGGGGCGGCGATCGACAGCATCATGTCCGTCATCCAGTCGGTCGTCTCAAAGACGCAGTGGCCACAGTCGTCCGGCGAGCTGGTCGCGAGTTCGGCCTTGCTGCCCGCGCTGCTCGCCGCCACGATGAGCTTGCGCAGCAGCCGCGCGTTGGGCGGCACGACGTGGACTTGGACGACGTGGAACACTCGGTCTCGCCACTCGGTCGACTCGCCTTTTTCGTCGCCTGCAGTCGCCACGGGACAACGCGCGCCCCTGCTGTCTGGTGGTGCGTCTTCAGAAGCCGTCGTAGATAATGCCACCACCAGCGCCTTGCTGGCCCTGGCGAGCCCGTTCTCGCGGCGCCGCTGGCGGAGCAGCTCCTCTTCGTTCAGAACGTCCTGCGGGAGGAGGAAGTCAAAGACGGAGGACGGCGAGCAGTAGAGCACGAAGCGGTCGCCGCCAATGTTGGAGGTGAAGCGGTGGGTCCTGTCTTCGCGCACCACCAGCGGTTCGTGCACAAAGAGCTCGCCGAGACAGACAAACTGCTGCGCGTTGAACGAGAAGAAGACCTGCACGGATCCGCAGCCGCCGAACTCGGGCACGGGACACGTGACCTCGAGCCCGCCCTTGAGGAT
Organism: Pythium pyrilobum; assembly: GCA_023335905.1. Lineage (NCBI taxonomy): Eukaryota > Oomycota > Peronosporomycetes > Pythiales > Pythiaceae > Pythium > Pythium pyrilobum. Next base: position 10,209 of record JAADVV010000300.1, on the reverse strand, counting down.
TTTGCCCGCGATGTACGGCGACGACGTGTGGGCGAAGGAGGCGGAAGGTGGGGACACTGGCCCATGCGACGACGAGACGATGGACAGCCCGCCGCCGCCACCGCCACCACCCCCGCCAGCGGTGCCGAACGACCCAGACGGACGCCGCGGGCCTCCACCAGCGCCGGTGCGCGCGACGCCCACGCGAGGACGCGTCGCGTTGGTCGCGAGCGACGCGCCCGAGCTGTCGAGCAGGTTGTTGCTGGTCGCCGAGATGCTGCTGTTGCGGAAGTACGTGCTGCGGCGCCGCATGGTCGACTGCGTACGCAGCTTGGCGGTGGGCGCGGCGTCGAGCACGAGCAGCTCGCGCGCGTTGCCCGTCTCGTGGAGCACGATGCTCGAGCCGCGGCGCTTCTGGGCCGGTGAGAAGAGCTGTAGCAGCGCGCCTTCGAAGAAGAACGCGACGCGCTCAGCCGCCGAGGCCGAGTCCGTGAACGCGCGCAGCGTCTTGGGCAGCTGCACGGTCACCACGCGCGTCTCGCTGGGCGCCGCGCGGTCAAAGCTACGCGTCGGGAGGTGGCGCGGCGCCCACTTGAGCTCGCGCGGCTCGACATCCGGGTAGAACTGGAACGGCGCGCTGTGCGCGATGAACTGCTCGCCGGCGTTCATCGTAAAGTCGATGAGCACGCCGACCGTGGAAGACGCCGCGGGCGCGTTCTTGAGCACCATGCGCGTGACCTTGAGCGTGTGCGCGAGGCCACCGCGCAGCGACTGCTCGGCCATTTGCTGGAACGTCTGGGCGCGCAATTTGGAGGTCACGGCGCCCGTGGAGCCGTCGCGTCCGCTCGACATGCGCTGCGGCGACGACGGCGGTGCGGCCGCCGAGTCGCTGACCGACACGACGATGCGGTCGCTGACTTCGACGCGCGGCGTCTGGCACACGAGCAGCGGCGACGCGCTGAGCGAGCCGTCGGGGAACGTGCGGCTGAACGCCGCCGGCACGAGCACGCACTCGCGCTCGTTCGCGCTCGACCGGAAGCGCACGAAGATCTGGCCCGTGTCGACGATGTTGGAGCACTCGATGACGATGGTCGTGCCGCCCGAGAGCGGCCCGCAGGTCGGCGCGAGCTCTATGATCGTCGGCGACTCGTACGCGTAGAAGCGCTCGCGGTCCTTGACGCCGAAGAACGCCGTGCACGACACGAGCGAGGTCGTCGAGCTCGCTGCGCCTCGCGCCCCCACCGCCGTTGTGGAGGCAGTGGCGGCCTCCGCCCCCGTCACGGACGGCGGCAGCAGCAGGTCCAAGGCGGCGACGCCAGCGGCGCGAAGCAGCGGCGCTCGGCACGTGATCTTTCCCTCCACGTGGTCGATCTCGCCGGAGACGACGACGCCGTCCGCCGCCGTGAGAGCCGCCGTCTTCTGCGGGGACGCGACGCTCGCGTTCGACACGGGAAGCGGCGTCGGCCCGGCGTCACCACCGTTCTTGACCGGCGCGAACTGCACCTGGCACTTGGTCTCACGTGCGAGAAGCTTGCTGAGCCTCTTGCTCATGAACAGCGCCACGGTCGAGCCGCCGGCGACCGAACCCGTCGGGGTCGCCAACAGGAACGGCGAGGCGAAGCAGCGGAACGGCAGCAGCGCCGTACAGGCCGTGCCGCTGTAGTTGCCGAACGGGGCCTGCATGAACCGCGCCGCGGAGAACTGCTGGCCGCCGTTGAGACTCACTTGGATCTCGAAGAAGCCCGCGTGCGGCGCCTGGAACGAGCACTGCAGCGCGCGCGACGTCGCAGACGCCGACTTGGCGTCGGCCGCTGTGCCATCGACGAACACGCCCTCGGTCAGGAACGGCTCGGCCACTGCGGCCACGGTGTCCTTACTTGGCTGTTGTGGTTGCTGCTGCTGCAGGAAGCGCACGACGGCTTTGCACCCGTGGTCTTCAATGAAAGCCCCACTGAGCACGAGCACGCAAGGCGCGTCGATCGCGCACCACGTCGGCGAGATTCGCTGGATCTCGGGGGCGTGGTAGTACTTGTAGCGCAGCGTGGACGGCTGCGTGGACGTGTAGTTGATGCCGTTGAGTGCGATATTCAGGTATGCCACGCCAGGCTTCGAGACGGCCGGCGCGACAAAGCTCACAGCCTCGCCCACGATCTTGCCCTTGACCAGGTACACCTCCTTGTCGCTCGCGCGGGGCGACACTGTCACCTCCTCTTCCTCGTCTTCCTCTTCGTCGCCGTCGTCCTCGCCGACGCTCGCCAGCCTGTTCGCGCGTGCCGACGCCTCGCTCGCGTCGTCGTCCGCTATGGTCACGCTCACCATGATCTCGCCCGTGTCCACGATCTTGCCGCACCACGCGAGCACTTCTGTGCCGCCCGTGACCGGCCCCGCGCTCGGCTCGATCGTGATGAGCCCCTCGGGCGGATCGTAAAACAAAAAGCGCGCACCACTCACCACAAACTGGCGCAGTATCGGCGCGGCGCCTCGTGACAGCGTCACTTCGATCGACACGAGCTCATTCGACGGCCACGCCGGCGCGAGGCACTGGATCGCCAGCGTCTCCTCGTCGAACGCGGCCTCGACGTCTCGACACACTTCGCCGCTGTCGCTCATGAAGCGCAGCGCGCAGCTCGACCGCAGCAGACTCGGGTCGTCGGGTAGCCCCGCCGAATTCTCCACTTGGATGGTCACCGGCGTGCCCCCCGAGACGGGCCCGCACAGAATGCCGCGGCTCTGAAACTTGGTCCTCTCGTGGTATTCAAAGAAGCACGACGAGTCTGTGTACTGCTGCAGATTGTAGGTCACCTGCAACAGCACTCGGCCCGGCCGAGTCGCCGGTGGCGACGCGCACAGGATCGTCGAGTCGTCGAGCACGCGCGCCGTCACGATCACTTCCGCCTGCTTCCCCGTGGGCCCCACCAGCGCGTCGGCGTAAGGCGAGCAAAACCGCACGTAGATCTTGCCCTCCGCGATGAAGCCGCGGCCCTTGATCACGACGTGCGAGCCGCCTTCTGTTGGCCCAAAGCCGTACACGCGGTGGCGGTTCGCGGGCACCGTGAAGTGGGGCATCTCGAAGGCCTGGAACGCGCACTTGGTGCGCCTCGCGACGGGTTTGCTGCTTCGCGTCGCCGCACCACGCTCTTCTGGGATGCTCGCGGTCGTATTGCCGCTGTCGTCGCCCTCGTCGTCGTCTCTCTCCGCCGCCGCGTCTTCCTCGTCTTGGATCACATCTACGAACGCGTCGTCAAAGTACTGCTCGTCAAACGACATGGCCAGTCCGTGGACGCCCGCGTCGAGCTCGGGTGACAGGCACTCAACCATGTGTTTGTTGTCGGCGCGCACGCGACCGCTCGTGACGATGGTCGCGCCGAAGCGAAAGTCCACGGTCGGTGTCTCAATAGGCCCGTTGAACTCGAACGAGATGAGGGAGCCGCCGCAGATGTAGCCGACGCGCGGACTCATGGACAGCAGCACGGGCATGCGATAGTACTGGAACCGGAACGGCAGCGAGAGAAGCTGGCCGCTCACGGTGCTGATCTGCATGCCCAGCCGCGCGGGCAGCAGCATCTGCGCGTCGTGCGTATTGAACTTGGCGACGTCGCGCACGAGCTTGGTCAGCGGCGGCCACTTCCACGAGAGCGTCTGCCGTCGCGCGTTCGTCTCGGCCGCGATCGCTTCGACCACGACGGACTGGCGCTCGTCGAAGACGTCGAGCGTCAGCGTGATGGTGACCGCGAGGCCCTCGCTGAGGTCCGCACACTTGGCCACGGCCGCCGTCTCCTGCTCAAAGTGGCCCACTAAAGGGGCGACCGCGAGCACCGGCGGCAGCTTGTACACGCGATAGTACTGGAGTAGCTCGCCGGTCGCGTGGAAGTACACTTTGTCGAATGACAGATCCACAGAGGCACTCTCGAGCGCGTCCAGAGACGCGACAAAAGCGCTGATCGCCGGGAGCACGAAGGAGACGCGGTTGCCCTCCCACTGCGTCACGGGCACGGACCCGAACGTGGTCACGTCCTGCGAGTGGCGCTGCTTGAAGCGGATCCGCACGAGCAGCGCGTCCGAGACGACGCTCTGCGACAGCGAGATCGTCAGCGGGATCGGGATGTCGACGGCGCCCACGGGCGGCTCCACGCGCTTGATCGTGTAGGAGGAATAGTAGTACAGCGCCAGCGACTTACCCGAAAAGTCGTTCCCGTTCAGCGCCACGTCCACGACCGCCTTGAGGTTGCCGTACTCCGCAGAGAACAAAGGAGACTGCGCCATGATCACGCCGTCCTGCGCGCGTCCCGGCACGTCTTTGAACATGAGTTTGCCCAAGTGGCTGGTGAAGCCGAAGCGCACTTTGACGCGCCCGGTCTCGATCAGGTTCACGCCAAAGATGTGGATCAGGCTCGAGTGGGAGATACTCGTACACAACGGACTGAGCCGCTGCAGCAGCGGCGAGCTGTAGTACACAAAGTCGATGGCGCGCCTCGAGTCCGGGTCCACGAACTCGCACTTGGTGTACTGGTCTCCGTTGAACGACACGAAGATCGCCGCCGGGCCGACGTTGAACGGCGGCGCGCAGCAGAGCAGCTCGCCGTTCTCGATGAAGCCGACGGCCTTGCGGCTGAGCTGCGGCGACTGGAAGACGACTGAGATCTGGCCGCCGTGGTCGACGACCTGGTCTCCTCCGATACGAATGAAGCTGCCGCCTTGGATGTCGGCCGACATGGGCACGACGGAGTAGAGTCTCGGCACGGGATAGAACAGGAAGTAGAGATGGGACATATCCTTGACGAGCTGCGACGGGATGCCACGCGACCGCGGAGACGCGAGCCCCGCGGCGATCAGCTCGTGTTCTTCCTCCGCGGGAACAAAGTTGAAGCCACCGTCGTACGAGACCTGGACCTTCGTCAACGACGGCGCAGTGTTGGGGCCCGACCACGCTGGCGTCGTACAGGCGATGACGAAAGCAGGTGTCTCCATGGGATCGTGCCCACGCTTTGCGGGAGACCCAGGATTCACTGCCGCCTGCGGTCGGCTGGGATCGCTCAGGTGGTCGGTCCCCACCACGCCCGGCACGATCTCAAAGTCTCTTGTTGCCAGCGAGAGAAAGCGGACTTGGATCGCGAGCTGCGTGGGCACGCGGTGCTTCATCCGCAGGAAAACGGTCGTGCCGCCGGAACACGGGCCGTGGTGTCGCGTCATGGACCGGATCACGGGCGGGAAGAAGCAGGCAAATTGTAGAGACCCGAAGTAGGCATCGCCTCCGAGCGACAGCGCGAGTCGAAAGCGCCGAATGCGGCCGCCACCCCCAACGACGGCGGCGGTATCTCCCCCACTACTGGCTGCCGCGTACGCCGCCCGCAATTGCTTGACTTCCTCCAGAAAGGAAGGCACGCGGCACCGAACCACCCCCGCGTCTGGATTCGACTCGCCTCCCGTGGTTGGAGGCAGGATCTCGGCGTGTACGACCTTGACGAGCTCGTCGGGTGGGCGGCCGCTCTCGTCGTCGTCGCTCACAGCTTGGAACTTGACGCGGAGACGGCGAGGAGGAACGAGGTGCTGGATCTGGTAAGGGGCATCCACCGTGTCGACGGTGAGCCGCGCCAGCCGAATGAGCACCAGCGTGCCGCCTTCGAGACTGGCGTACGCGGGCGTGACAGACTCAACCACGCGGTCGCGATGCAGCAGCACGGTCGCGCGGTCCTTGCCGTACTGGCGTCCACCGTTGAGCGACACTTGCGCGAGCGTGAGCCCGAACGACATGTTGGAGTGGATGGTGCAGAGGATCTCGTTCTGGTTCAGGAACGTGGCCGTGAGCTGCGCCACTGGGTGAAAGTCTGTGGCCCTCTCGTGGATGTCACGCTGTAGCAGGCGCACGGTGAGGTCGCCTGAATCTACGAAGCCCTCGCCGAGCAGCCGCACCTCGGTCGCGCGCCCGCTCGTCACGCTCACGCAACACGGGTCGATGCTCGTGAGCGTGACGTCGCGATGGACGCAGTAGCCCACGGCGTCGGGCGTCTTGTCCTTGGCGCGGAAAAAGTCGCTGCGGTTGAGCGTGAGCTCGACGGTCGCGTCACCGAACGTCATCATCACGGCGTCGAACTCGACCTCGTAGACACCGACGGGCGAGACGCGCCAGCGCGCGTCGACCGTGCGTTCCGATACGGTGCCCGTGCGCTCCGACACTTGGCGCACGCGCACAAACACGGGCAGCGAGCTGATCTCCGCGAGCTCGTGCGCGCCGGTGTTGGGCTTGTCCTTGGGCGGGAAGAGCCGCGCCGTGGTCGAGAGTTTGAGCAGGTTGAGCGTCGCCGTGACGGTCGTGGGCGGCGTCATGAGCACGAACTGCGGCGTGATCTTGGCGATGGCGATGCCCTGGTGGAGCGAGAACGAGAGCGGGTTGGAGATCCGCTCCGAGTCCATGATGACCTCGACCTGGAGAACGACGAGGTGCGGCGCGAGCGCGACCGTCGCGGACGTCGGCGCGAGAGCGGTGGCGCGCGCGATGACGCTGCGCGTGTCATCCTGGAAGCTGGGCACGACGCACTCGAGTTGTGTCTCAAGTAGGAAGCGGCCGGATACTTCGACGCGCGCGCCAGTCTCGGCGAGGCGGAAGCGCACAAGCAGCGAGTGCGGCTGCGGGCGGAAGCCCTTGCCGTGGACCACGATGTGCGTGCCGCCCGAGGCGACGCCCGTGGACGGCTCCAGCAGGTGGATACGGAAGCCAGAGGCCATGGGGAGAGTTGTTGTGAATGGATGTGTGGGGAGCGTCTCTACGCGGACAGCGAGCGGGGGCGGCGCGGACTCTCCGCCGCCATGATCGGAGCTGCTCGCGAGCTTTTCGCGCGTGTTGGCGTCTGTTCAACGTGAAAGCCCCAAAATAAATCACTACAAGATACCCAAACTATATGAGAAGCTGATTACGTTGTAACCCACTGAACAAGCGCTTTTTACATGATCAAAATAGAGACGCGGCCTCTCGTCAGAGCTGGTGTTTCAACATGGCTACACTCGGGCAGTGCCGAGATGGCCAAGTCGAACGCGCGCGCCGAGAGCGACCAGCTCTTCAAGCTACAGGTACAGGGCGACAAGTATGCGCGCCTCCTCATGGAGCAGAAGCAGCGGCTGCGGCAGCTCGACGGCGAGTACCGCAAGGTCCACGAGGAGCTCAAGGAGCTGCGGCTGCGACGCAGCGAAGGCGACCAGCGCGGCGGCGGCGCCAACGCCGTGCGCGCACGGCTCGCGGACGAGCAGCGCGAACTCATGAAGCTCGAGAACAGGCTCTCGGCGTGCCGCACGCGCGAGAGCAAGATGCTTGCGCAAAACGTCGACCTGCGCCAACGCGTGGACGCGTTGCGCGCCGGCCGCGTACTGAGCCAAAACGTGTTCGAGAAGAACCAGAAGCGGCTGCGCGACATCCAGCGGCAGATGCAGGACTGCTTCCGCGTGGCGACGCAGATCATGGCAGAGCGAGACCGCGTCGCCGCGCAGGCGTACGCGATGACGACCAACAACATGGACGAGCAGGAGTCGTTCGACTCGGTCTTCGAGAGTCTCGCGGCGATCATTAAGCGAGAGAAGGAGAACGCCGAGGCGTACCGCAAGCAAGTGCTCGAGCAGGACCCCCTCGACGTCTCGGAGGACTTCACGCGCGGTAACCTGAAGATGGACGACGAGCAGAAGCTCAAGAAGACGCTGCAGCGGCTGGAACAGAACGTGAGTGCTAGGTAGCCTGTCGGACCCTTGGGCATTTCTATCCTCGACACTCACTCTACACCGGCCTGTGCTTTGCATAGCTGAAAGACGACAAGGAGACTATCGGAACCATCAACGACCAACTGCAGGACTTCGACTCGACGTTCAAGGCACTGCAGCTGCAGATGGGCGTGGACGACTTCCACGACCTGCTCGCCGTGTACACGAAGCGAGAGGAAGAGAACTTTGCGCTCTTCCGCTACGTCCAGAGCCTCAACAATGAGATCGAACAGCTCGAGGAGGACAAACACACGCTCGCGGGCGAGGCGGAAAAGTATGAGCGCGGCTGCGAGCGGACTGTGCAAGCGTATAAAGCACTGACGATGGCGGTTGTATGCTGTACGGTAGGCTGCAGAACCAGATGAAGGACGGGAACGCGCATGTTCGCAAGCGTATGATCGACGACCTCGTGGAATCTCGCCAGCGGTACGTGCAAGCGGACTCAACGGTCGAACATGCCTCGCTGCGAATACTCACGACGAAGGTGCAACTAGTATCATGAAGGAGAACGCCGAGTACGAGCGCCTCCGCGCGAGTGCGCTTCGCGAGTTTCAGCCGATTGCGCGGGCCGTCGACCGACTGTACAATGCGCTCGGCTGTAACGACATTGTGCCCGTACGGAGACGAACTCGACGTTCTCCCAAACATGACGCTATTTCCCAAGGGTTAACTGGTATCATGGATGTACCGTAACTACCAGCCTGGCATGACCTCGGGGAACTCGACCGGCGAAAGCAGCGGCGCCACGAAGCGGAGCCGCAAGCAGTCGGAGGACCAAATGGCCATGATGGTACGTGCGTTCGGGTCCAATCCATGCATCGACGTTCACCGAGATTGACACGAGTGCGTGTTCGGCTGGTCTGGACTGCGCAGGCCCGCATCAACTCGATGAATGACATCCTGGCGGCCCACGGCATAACGGAGGGCAACATTCTTCAGTTCCTGGCGGTACGCGGGGACGGCGGATCTCTTGCACGAGTCGTTCGTCTCACATTTCCCCTCTTCCGTCCTTCATTCTGTTCGTCAGATCATCGAGCAGCGCAGCAACGAATTGATTGAGCAGTTCTCGCGCCGCCTGCAGTACAAGAACCCCATGGAGCTCTCGCGCGCGACGCTGGGCGCCAACCTCAAGCCCAGCGATCCGTCGCGAGCGGTCGTGGCCGCACGGGCAATGCTGCCAGATGCCAACGGCGGTGTCGGTGGCAACGGAGCATCCGCAGCAGCACCCACCTCCGGGGGTAGCATTGGCGGCGTGCCCGCAGGGCTGGCGCCAGCGAGCGGAGGCACCATGGCGTCCCTGCTTTCGAGCGGCAGTCTGACCGTGAATGCGACCTCCATTGCGGAGGAGGAGGCCAGCCAGAACTCGAGCGACGAGGAGGAGGACGAGGACCGGCCGATGACCAAAGCCGAACTCCAGAAGCGCGCCGCCAAGAGCCTCGCTGGCATGCAGTTCAACCCGAGATTTCAGACGGTGCAGCGCGGTCCTCGACCAATGGTCGCGGCGGCGGCGAGCACGGGGAGCGTGATCTCGGCAGCAGGATCGCGGAAAAAGAAGTAGCGAGCAAGAGAAAGAGAGAACTCGCACAGCAGACACCTATTACGCTGTTTTGATCCACTGGGTGCGACACCCGAATGCAAGAGAGCGCAGCGTGGATACAGCGCCAGACGAGCAGTCGACCTCACTTGCTCTGTATGTGCAACCAACCTGTATGATGCAGGTTGGTTGCTTCCTTCATGCAGAGAGGGAGAGAGAATGACCAGGACACGAGCTGCAATGCCCCACGGTGGCAGGGAGGAGGCCGACTACTACCTTCCCCCAGTCTTGCATTGTAATGGAGCAACCTGGCCGATCGTGACCAGGGGCAGAGGCCGTGGCAGGACCGATAAAAGTGCCTGCCATGGTGCCACCATGGCAGGATCATGTACAGGATGCTCCTGCATCGCTCGATCTCACACCGACGCATTGAGGCATCATTTGAGGCGACTTGGCGGATTGGGCTTGGCTTGCACTCGTACAGTACGGTACATGCTGTCGCGATCGTGGAAGCCGCCGGGCTGACCGCACTAGTATCTCAGATGACACAGCCGTGGCAGTGCTGACTCCACCGCCAGCACGCATGCATGCACTGCACAACACGCCGCGTAACACGGTGCGTGCGCGTCTTGTCTATGGCCGTTAGCAAGTGGCACTTGCGACTGATCCGCCAGACGGAGCGGACACGGTTTCGTTGAAGCGTGCGGTCGCGGGAAGTCGTCTCGCTTGTGAAACACAAGTTGTGAGGTTCCGAATTCGTTGCTTGTCGTCAGCTCGCGGGTGGAGGCGAGTGGACCGGACGTCGCGCATCCATCACGCATTTCGTGGGCCCGCACGGGCCGTGCAAGACGCCGTGCGGCACGGCGTCTATTTTAATAGCACCAGAAAACCTTCATCACTGGAAGACGCCGCAACGGCAGGGAGACACGCTTCCTCTCTCTCTCTCTCTCTCT
>JAADVV010000299.1:0-19361 GCA_023335905.1 Pythium pyrilobum | reverse complement strand
CCATGTACTTCCCTCTCATCGTCTACGTACATAATATCAGTGCGTAAATATGTTAGTGAAGCTCGGTTTCGTACATCAAGAGTCCGATGCTGGAACGTATGGGCTCGCGGGTTCCGACGCTCGCTATTAATAACACACGTGCCTTTGCTGAGCTCCAAATGGCAGTCCGTCCTCCCTATATTCGTACTCCAAGGGCTGAGTGAGGGGTATTGATGACGGAGAAATTCTACTGTAGTACGTGTACGAACATCATCTATTCACTCACTCACACCAAATCGTAGCTACACTAGACACACTACCACACTATTAATACGCGCGTTACGACGCCCGCCCGCTTGGCTCTAACGAAGCTCACGCCTGGAAGATGCCGTCCGGCGTGTGCTGCACGCCCGACACGGCCGCGTTCGAGTTGTGGACGTTGTCGCTCGCCATCGCCAGCCCTACCCGAGCCTGGATTGCCTCTGGATCGTGCGTGGTCAATAGAAATGTCCTCATTTTGTGCTGCTTCTTTCTAGTGGTCGTTGCTCTCACCACTCCCATCTCGTCATGTTCTATCAGAACGAGTCTATATCTTTGTAGGGGAAATGTGACCTTGAGTCTGCCCGGAAAGAATCCTTCCTGTTCGAGAGCGGCTCGGTGTCGTGGGCAACGTCACATCTAAAGTCCGATGCTGCAGCGTGTGCTTTGTCCCAGTGGTTCCTAAACTGCAGAGTGAGAATCACGGATGAGAGAGAAGTAAGTGGGGCAACAACGACCACTCAGACAAAAAAGAATCAGCACAAACTGAGGACAGTTCTATTCACCACGCACGGCAACGGCATCTCAACCAACTCCAACTCCAAACTAAACTAAACACACTCACAATCACACGACACTGAAGACTCGCTCACGCACAGCCCGAAAGAGCCAAGCAAGCTCAGTGGCCGTGGCCGCCGCCCGACTGGCCCTGCATGTACGAGCTCGGCACCGTGCCCGTGTGGCCCAGCAGTGCGCCGTGGACGACGTGGGCCAGGGTCGCGACACCCGTGAGCGGGTTGCCGCCACCGCCGCCCAGCAAGCCACCGAGACCGCCCAGACCACCCGACGCTGGCGCCGGAGCTGGAGCTGCGGCCGGAGCCGGGGCGGGGGCGGGGGCCGGGGCGGGGAAGCTACTCAATAGACTTCACTTTATGATGATCATCTACCATGGCCAACACTGCGTCAGGCTCGTCGACCACCAACGTTAACGTCACGGTCATCTCATATAGCCGAGGATCTGTTGTCGTTCTGAACAGAGGATGGTTGGTTTGTAAAAAACATCGTAAAAATCATGTTTAGAAGGTTCCCTTATAGTCGTAACCACGTGTCACCCACATTTACAGTACCTCGCTCGAGTGCTGCATCTTCCTTGTGACACACGGATGCCGGTGGCTCTCGGTGACAAGATGGCGCGCAGCTCCTCGCGCGACGGCGCCGATCCCGACTCCGACGGGTCCCACGACGGCGACGCGCGCGCAGTGGCGGCACCACCGACGCCTCCAATAGAAGCCTCTCCATCGCGCGTGTACGTGGGCCACGTGCCGTCGTCGCTGTGTCTCCACGAGCCGGGCATCCGCCAGCTCTTTGAGCCGTTCGGCGCCATCACTGCCGTCACCGTACGTCGCCATTCCTCCTCCCTATGGACAACGAGACGCTCACGCACTGCGTGTCCTGTACTGTGTCTCTTCCGTAGGTCCACCACGATGCGCTGAACATGGGCGCCGACGGCTTCATGTTCCTCGAGTTCGCGAGCGAGAGCAGCGCGCGCGCCGCGGTCGCCGCCGTCGCCCAATCGGCCGCCGCGCAGGACGACAAGTTTGAAGGCATGCACGCGAGGCTCGCGGTCGCACGCGGCGCGTCGGCGCTCCGCGCGGACCCGTCGGTCGTGGATTTGCTGCTCGGGCGGCGCCAGGCGAGCGAGGCGAACCCGTTCTCGCAGCACAGCGTGTTCCAGCAAACGCAAGAGGACGAGGACGACTTCATCCTGCAGAGCCTGTCGCAGCGCACGACGCGGCGAAGCAGCCAAGGTGGCGGCGGTTCGAGCCAGAGAGAGAAGAGGGCGCCGCGCAAGAAGCGGAAAATGGACGACTAAGAAAGACTGTACGCTATAGACTACACCAGCGGAGGCTCCTTCTCGTTCGTCTGGCAGACCTCGCAGAACTGGTCAGGCACTTCCTCGACTGCGTCCTCGTCGCCGCGGAGTCTCGACGCAAACCGTAGCGGCTGGATCTGTGCGTGCAGCCTCCTGTACGTCGACTCGTCGATCGCCTCGTACGGCATCTGCTGGTACGCGCCTGACGGGAGCCGCGGCAGCAGACTGATGCCCTTGAGCTGGTACTGGAAGAAGTCCAACGCGTGCGCGAGCTGCCCGCCCTCGGTCTCCGGATCGAACGTGACGGTGCAGCTGACCTGGTTGTCGGCCCAGTGACGCTGCAGGAACGCCGCGAGCGCCATTTGCTCCCACGCCGACACCTCCGACAGCGTGCGGATGCCCTCGCCGACGTCCACGGGGATCGCGACGACGAGCGTCGTCGCGGGCGACTCGACCGCCGGCTCGACGTGGAACCCGGCGGCGCTCAACGCCGGCACGAGCTCCGAATGCCTGTCGAGTCGCACGCGCCGCAGGTAGAAGCGGCTCTCCGGGTAGTGCATGCCCGGCGTCGCGCCCGCGAGCAGCGAGACCGTGCCGCTGGGCTTGATCGACGTCGTCTTGATGGACCGCGGCACAGCGAGCCGCTCCGAGAACTGCGTGTCGAACTGCTGGATCGCGTCGTAGCCGGCCTCGCACCACTGGCGCAGCGTCTCCAGTCCGTTCGTGGAGATGAATTGCGCGACGCCGGACATGCTGCAGCCGATGCGGCGGTTGCGCAGCATGACCTCGTTCGTACGCGGCCAGTGCGTATGGCCCAGTGTCACGGTCTTGGCGTACAAGTACGCGCACTTCAACGTCTCGATGTAGTCCTCCACGGACGCGTGGTTCGCCGGGAACGTCTCGACGAGGCAGCACATCTCGTACGACTCGAGCGTCTGCTCGAGACACGGGTTGCCGCCAGCGGCGCGCGCGTCGCGGTCGTCTCGGACGCCGTTCATGCGGCCGAAGCCGCGCATGTTCTCGAGCCACGCGAAGCCCGGCTCGCCGTTCTTGACGATCCGCTGCGTGATCGGCGCGTAGTCCATGCCGAGCTCCGCGAAGATGCTGTTGTTGGACGTCCACCCAAAGGCCGCGCGGTCCGGGTTCTTGTCGTAGTCCTTGAGCGCGACGTACTCGTCGTCGTGGAAGTCACCGAACGCGATCTCGGCCGTGCGCCGCACGTTGCCCGACACGACGCACACGCCGATGTGGTTCATGAGGTCGACGATGCCTCTCGCGGTGAGCGGGCGTCCTCTCTGTGCGGCCAGAATCGAGTCGATCACGCGGTGCAGCTCGACCAACGCGCCAGGTCCGGAGCTGACGCCGCCGAAGCCGCGGATCGGCGCGCCTGCCGGACGCACGAGCGAGTAGTCGAACGTCGGCCGCGCGCGGTGCTTCAAGTAGGCGTTCAGCAGCAGCTCAAGCGACGCGACCCAGCCTTCGCGCGAGTCGGGCACTTGGTAGACGTACGGTGGCGCGCTGGCGTCGCACCCACGCACCGGGAGCTGACCGGCGCCCTTGGTGTCGAAGCCAACGCCGACGCCCAGCATCGCCGCGTCCATGAGGAAGCAGAACGGCTCCGCGGGCGACGCGAGCTCACTGAGGTCGGCCGTGGACACGAACGCACAGTTGTTGAGCGCCGCGAAGAGCCCGCGCTCCTCCGTGATGGGCGAGCCCATGGCCCAGAGGCCGCGGCCGGGCGGCAGAAACTTCATCGTGAAGATGCGCTCGTACATGAGCTGCGCGTCGCGCTGCGCGAGCGCGTCGTTCCACGGCAGCGCGAGCGCCGCGAGCCACCGCTTCTGCATGCTGAACGTGCCGTTCACGACGCGCTCGACGGCCTCAGTCCAGTTCTCCTTGGTGCCGTCGCGCTTGACGCGCGAGTACGTGCGCAGGAACACGAGCTCGCCCAGGCCGTTGAAGCCGAACGGCGCGCGCCGCTCGCGGAACGACTCGACAAAGCTGCACATAGAGCACAGTCAGTTAGTGATTGAGGGCACACGGGCCAGTGCTCGGCGTGCACGACAAGACGCACTGCGGGTCGAGTCGGAACGTGGCGCCCGAGTGGACGGCACGTGTCGTGATACGGCCGCCGCCCATTCTTCTGTTGGCGAGGTGACGGATTGGAAACTGGACCGCTGGGCTTTTAGCATCACGAGCGGGTTGTCGTATCGCCACGCATCGCGTCGCAGCGGCCGCCGGAGACGCCGCTGCGTGGCCATGTTGAAGTGCGCAGGTGGCGGCGTGCAGCCGCCGCCGCGACGCCGGTTCTGGCGCGTTTCGCGTGCTTCCAACGCGAGTCGCATGCGCGAACATTGGCGAACGCAGCAGCGTGGGTTGCGTGCGTGCAGCGCGAGCGTAGCGCGCGTGAGAGAGCGAGACCATGATGCGTGGAGGTGGCGGATCCGTCGGTCTTGCTGGGTTGTGCGGCATCGCTCCATCTATGGCCGCCGCTGAAGAGAACGGTGACCATCACTCTGTTGAGGTTCCACATAAGTTACCCTTCAAAATGGCTCAAAATACACTGATTGGCTGAAATTAACCTCACTTACATGAGTAGGTGCCTCCGTTTTGCGCGGGTGTTGGCCGCAAGTCGCGCTGCCATGACGCGCGAACCGAATGGCGCCAACGCCGACCGAGACGGCGCGGGAGACGCGCCGCTGTGGCGTCCACAGAGCCTCAACGGCGATGGGGGTGCACACACTGGCTGCGAAGACGCCAAGGAAGAGGATGGCGAAGAAAGTGATGCCGACTTTGCTCTTGAGATGATGGAGGACGACGAGGACGACGACGAGGACGACGAGGAGGAGGACTCGTTCATGGAGCTGCCCGACGACGACGCCGTGCGCGACGAGCTGATGGCGCTCGCGCAGCAGGACGCGCCAGCGGCAGCGGAGGTGGTAGCACCCGAGAGCACGATCGCGCACCGCACACGCACCAAGTTGTCGCTCGTGGACGTCGAAATCGATTCGCTCGAGTCGCTGCTGCCGCCGGACCCCGTGGAGAAGGCACTGTTCGGCGAGGACAGCGAGTACCAGCGGTTCCTGTCGTCGCTGCTGCCGACGGTGGACGAGGGAGACAACCTATCGTTCCTCGACGACGAGGATGACGAGGAGTACCGTCCGGACGAGGAGGAAGAAGAAGAGGAGGAGGAAGACGAAGACGAGGAACACGGACGACAACGGACGACACGAGATGCAGGGGACGATGCGGAGGAGGACGACGACGACGACGACGACGACGATGAAGACGACGATGACGCGCTGGTCCAGCAGAGCATCCGCATCTCCAAGAAGGAGCTCACGGAGCTGCTCTGGGACTCGACGCAGATCAAAGTGCCGCCGACGTTCCCGGCCAGCGTGGCGACGTCAGCGGCGTGCTCCTCCTTCTCCTCCTGCTCCTCCTCTGCTGCTGCTGCGGAACCGACGGTGGACGAGCTCAAGGACGCGGCGGCGCTGCAGGACGCCGGCGCGTCCATCTCGCAGGAGCAGTGCATCCAGTTGGCGTCGCAGATGCACAAGCACTTTCAGCTGCTGCTGCAGACGTTCCACCTCATCACCAACCACGCGTCCGACAACGGCAACAGCAGCAACGGCAATGGCGCCGCCTCACCCCACGGCGACGACAAGGCCGATGACGCCGCCGCCGCCGAGGAGTCGGAGGAGCCGCCCGTGGACACGCGGCAGCAGCTCGACGAGTGCACGGCCATGCTGCGCGAGCTGCAGGTCCGCGGGCAGCGCGCGCTGCGCCACAAGGCGCAGGTGCTGTCCAAGCTCACCACCACCTCCACCTCCGCCACCTCCACCACCTCCGTCTCGGCTTTTTCTGCTACCGCCTCTGCGTCGTCGTCCGCATCTCCCAGCGGCGGCAGCGACGCGATGCTCGGCCAGCGGCGCGTCACGCGGTCCATCAGCGCGGCCCACGCGGCGGTCGCGCACCCGTCCATGTTCGACATTGTCGGCTCGCAGTCCATGGAGCAGCTCACGGCCCAGTTCGCGCGCGGCTGCTCGGTCGCGGACCGCAACCAGGCGCTCCACGCGACGCTGCTCGAGCTGGACAAGCACATCGTGGGCACGCGCCGCAAGAAGCGTGGCCGCGCGGCCGCGGTCGGCACGAACAGCAAGATCCACTTCTCGAGCGCCGAGGAGCGGCTGCTACTCCACGGCGTCAAGCGCTACGGCGTGGAGAGCGACGCGTGGGTCGAGATCCGCGAGTCGCTCATCCCGACCAAGGACGTGGCCGTGCTCTCGCGGCGGTACCGGTACCTCTCGAGCAAGAAGAAGCGCGGCGGCGCCAACGACTTTAAGGAGTACCACAGCGAGAACCACGCGCGCCGCAAGGGGCTCTGGATGGTCGAAGAGGACGTGCGCATCGCGCGCGGCGTGGTCGAGTACTTTGGCGACAACCGCCAGTTCGCGCGCATCTCGCGAAAGTATTTGCCGCACCGCCACCGGCTCGAGATCCGCAAGCGTTGGGAGCGGCTCAAAGAGCGGTACAAGGCCGAGGAGCCCAGCGGCGCGCCGCTGGAGGACGTCAAGGTGTCGGTGTCTCGAGCGGACGCGCGCGCGTTCGCCGTGGCCGTGCGCCAGTTCTACGAGCTCAAGCTGCGCGAACACGTCAAGGAGCTGCCGTTCGTGGAGGCCGCGGCGGCGGCCACGGCGGCGACGCTCAAGCGGCGCGTAGCAGCGGCGACTGCGGAGGCGGCGATGACGACGACGACGACGGCCAAGATGGCCAGCTCGTCTGTGGCGGACGCCGCGTCAGCGCCGCCGTCGCAACAGCAGCAACAGCAACAGCAGCAACAGCAGCAACAGCAAACCGTGGCGCTCAACAAATGCAGCGTCAAGAACTTGCACCCGGCGCTGTTCTTCTCGTCGTGGGCCGTGATCAACCCGGCGGCGCTGCTCGAGCGCACTTGCGAGCACAACTGGCCGGCGTTCATCGAGGAGAAGCGGAAGGAGACGACGACGAGCGAGAGCACGCTCGACCTGGTGACGCGCGCGGCCGCGTCCCGCGTGGGCGAGGAGACGGCGTCCCACCGCGCACGCCTGGCCTCGGGCGGCACGAGTCTGGAGGCGATCCGCGAGGAAGACGAGGACGAGGACGAGGGCGGAGACTCGGCGAGTGGCGGTGGCGGTGGCGGTGGCGGTGGTGCATTGGACTTGTCGCTGGACACGGTCGACTCGGAGTTTGACGAGGCCGAGTACGACGAGGAGGACAGCGACTTTGAGCGCGAGGAGCTGCTGTCGTCCGAGGGCGACGAGAGCGACTCGGAGTACGAGCAACTGGAACTGTCGGACGACGACGACGAGGACGACGACGACGAAGAGGAGGACGGGGGCGGCGGCGGCGGCGGCGGCGGCGGCGGTGGTGGTGGTGGCTACGAGAGTGTGGAGGACGATCATCATCTCAGCCACGACGAGACCGACGAGGACACGACGCCGGCGTCGAGCGAGCCGCCGCACCAGCAGCAGCTCCAGTACGCGCTGCGGCTCGAGCACCTCAAGCACGCAGACGACACGCGGGCCAAGCGCGCGCTCGAGGCGCTCGAGCGGCGCATCACCGGCGGCGACGGCTCGCGTGTCGCAGCGGCCTCCGAGACGGGTTTCGCTGCGTCGACCGTGGCGTCCGCGTCTTCCTCGCCGTTCCAGCCGCTCCCGCTCGACGCCGTTTTTGACGACAACCTCGACCTGCTCGCGTACGAGGTGCTGAACGACTCGGGGTCTTCGTATCACGCCAACGACGACAGAGGTGGTGATGACGGTGATGACGATGACGACGATGACGACAACTTTGAGCAGGACGAGCTGCGCGGCAGCTCCGACGGGGAGGAGGATGACGACGGCGACGCTGACGAGTCGGACCGGGACGAGCACGCCGCCAACGCGGACCGAGCAAAGCGCAGCCGCGACGTGAACGGCTCGCAGCCGCTCACGCGCCCCAAGCTTCAGCAGCCGCAGCAGCAGCAGTGGTGCGCCGACTGCAGCGGCACGACGTGCGTGTGCGCGAGCACGCGCATGCAGCAGCTTCTGCGGCGGCTCGGCGAGCGGTGAGACCGCGGGCCTCGCCGTCGCTGTGAGCATGTCGATGAGTGAGTGGCGTTGTAAGTTATTGAACATGGGGAGGGCGCGCCTTCCCCTCTCTCTCTCTCTCTCTCTCTCTCCGCGTGTGTGTGTGTGTGCGTGTGTGTGTGGCTAAAAGGCTCGTTCTGGTCTGGATTGGGAGGTGATAATTTTCAATGCAGTGTTTCGATCTCCCGCTCGTGTCTAAAAGTCGCGATACAGCATGAGCATGTTGTCCAAGTGGATGATCGCGCGGTCGAGCCGGTCGAGCGCGCGGCTGAGCTTGTCAAACTTGGCCAGGTCGTTGGCCTCGACGAGCTGGTCCGAGCGCGCGATGAGATCCTTGTTCTCGTCGGCCTCGAACTTTCTCCGGCGCCGCAGCTTGGTGAGCGACTGCTCAATGCGCTGCGCCACACGCTTCTCCATCTGCGGCACGTCCACGGACCAGCAGTAGAGCGTGAACGCCGGGTTGTGGTCCGCGCGCTTGGGGATCTCCTGGAGCTTGGCGAGCCCCTCGCGGTGGAGCTCGTAGAGCCGGCGCCGCGCGTCGTTGGACGGCAGCAGCGCGAGCTCGCCGATCGTTTTCTGCTCGAGCTGCCGCTTCTCCATGAGCAGCCGCACGATGCGCGCGCTCTGGACGCCGTACTTTTCCTGGAGGTACGAGTGGGTCGTGCTCTGGCGCAAAAACTCGACAATCTTCTTCATGTGCACGACGTACTGGCCGCCGTCGCCCGGCCGCGGCTGCGTCGGATCAAACTGCTCGGCCGCGGTCTTGAGCACCATGCCCGACTTGTCGCGGCACATGACCGTGATGTAGTTGAGCAGCAGGCGCCACGTGTCCTTCGAGTCCTTGGGTAGCGCGCTCTTGACGTCGTCCATGGCGAAGAGCTCGCGTGCCGTCACGGGGTACGACGTCGGCTCGTCCTTGTCGCGCTCGTGCGGCGACGAGTGGCGCAGCATGGCGCGCACGATCTCGCCCGCGACGTTGTTGATGTTCTCGGTCGCGAACGTGATGCACGCGCGGTGGCGCAGGTCGCGCATGAGCTGGTCCACGCCGTACCGCCACACGAGCGAGTGCTCGGCCAAGGCCGTGCTCGCCGCCGTCTCCGAGTCCTCGCCGTCGGTCGCGCTGTTCGTGGCCACAGCAACGCCACGCGATGGCAGCTTGGCGCGCTTGGCGCCCTTGCGCTTCTTGCTCTGCTGCTCCTGCTCCGTCTCGAACTCGGCCTCGCCGTCGTCGCGGCGGCGGCTGCTGTCGTCGGCCTCGAGCATCATCTGCAACTCGATGGGCACGTTGTTGGCGGCCGCGGCCGTCGGCTTCTTCCGCTTGCCGCGCACCGTGATGCCGTCGTCGTCGTTCGCAGTGGCCGCACCCGCTCCGCCGGCTCCGTTCGCGCCACCGCCTGCCGCAGCAGCCGTAGACGCGCCGCTCTTGGCGTGCTTGCCGTTGGCGGCCGCACCCTTCGCGGGCGGCGCCGTGCTGTCGCCGTCCTGGCCGCGCATGATGCTCGCGGGGAACTCGGGCGCCTCCTCGGGCTCGGGCAGCTTCATGTCGAGCGGGTGGACGCGCGAGATGTAGCGGCGCTTGGCCATCTCGACGAACGCCTCGCGCAGGCGCTCGCGGTTCTCCTCCAGCTCGTCCTCCGTGATCTCCTCGTCCGCGCGCTGCGCGTCCTGCTGCCGCGCGTGCTCCGCGAGCGCGTACGCCATCGCGTCGATCGACTGGTCGATGCGCACGCGGCCGTGGACCAAAATCTCCTCCATGATGACCTCGCCCTCGGCGCCAAAGGCCTCCTTCGCGAGCTCCGTGAACTTGGGGAACCGCAGGCGGTAGAGCACCTCCGTCACGTTCATCTACACACATCGAAAGAGAGGAAACGTGTCATGTACCCACCCACACACACGCAGGCAAAGGCACAGGCAGGGGGCGGGCCGTACGTAGTACGAGGCGATGGCGCCGCGCGCGGTCGCGACGGGCACGACCGTGAGCAGGTTGTGCTGCAGCAGCTTGAGAAGGTTGGCCTTGATCTCGTGGACGCTCGGCTGGATGCCCGTGGCCAGCGCCTGCACGCGCGGCACGATCTCCTGGAGGCGCAGCCCGTCGGCGCGCAGCAGCGCGAGCGCCACGCGCTGCGCCGTCTCACCAAAGTCGTCGCGCACGACGCTGAGCACGAGCTCGCGCTCGGCCTTGTGCGCGAAGGCCGGCGGCATCGTCCTCTATACAGAGCACAGAGAGAGAGAGAGAGAGAGAGAGAGAGAGAGAGAGAGGCGCCGTCGAGGGACCGACTGCGCTAATCGTCGGGGGATGCCGTTTCCAGCCACCAGAAAAACAACGGAAAATGGGAGCTGCTGGAGTGGACGTAACTGTATCGGTTCTCCTAAGTACGATTCCGTAAAGTACGGCGGTGTGCGTTAAGTTCGAGCGGTCTGCATATTCAGCGGCAGTGTCGGAAGAGGAGAGGGGGGAGATACGTGGAACCATCCTCCTCGCCGCCGACTCGGACGTCGCTCTCTCTCTCGCGCGCGGTGTGCACGCGCCTGCTGCGGTCTATATCTATAGAGAGGCGCAAGGATGAACAAGGAGAAGCTCGAGCAGATGAAGAAGGAGAAGCTCGAGCAGATGAAGGAGCTCGGCCGCGGCGGCATCTCGCGCGGGCTCAGTCTGCTGCAGAAGGCGAACACGGCGCTCGCGACCAACGCCGCAGCAGCCGTGGACGACACCGCCGTGGCCAATGGAGGAGGAGGCGCAGCGGTGGACGGCGAGGCCGCGACGCTGCTGGCGCCCGCCGCCGCCGCCGGCAAGCCGTCCTACGACGACCTCGTGGCGCTCAGCATGAAGCTCACGCGCCAGAACAAGCTCATGAAGACCCAGTTCCAGAAGATGCAGAGCCGCATCCAGGAGCTGCAGGCGCGCGAGGCGGACTGCGCCGTGCTCTCGGCGTTCGTGAGCGACGTCGTGGGCGTCGACGTCGTGTCCTGCACGCTCGCGACGCCGCCCGCGGACGGCGACGGCGGCAACACCATGGACGCGCGGCAGCTGCGCGAGCGGTTCGAGATCGTCGACGCGCTCAAGACCAAGGCGCTCAAGACGCAAGTGGCGCAGCTGCAGACGCAGCTCGCGGCCAAAGAGACCAACATGGCGCTCTCTATGACGCCCATGGTGCCGCCGCCGGCTGCCGCTGCCGGGCCGCAGTACGACGAGATCGACCTGCTGGGCGACGCGTTCGCGTCCCCACGGCCGGCCACGCAGTCGTCGACGTCTGCAGTGTTTGATTCCGCGCCGTCGCAGACGGCGACGACCAACGCGTTCAGCGACGATCTGCTGTCGTTCGACTTCCCGCCGGCTCCGCAGCCGTCGACGGCGTCCGTGGAGAGCAGCACGACGACCGCGGCGGCCGTGCTGGAGAAGCAGTTGGACGAGGCGACCGAGCAGCTGCACCGCATGGAGACCGAGATGAAGCGCAGCGCGAGCGAGAACGAGGAGCTGCGGCAAAAGTTTAACGACATGTGGCAGCAGCGCACCGCCCAAGTGGAGCTGCTCACGAGCGAGAAGACGGCGCTCGAGACGCGGCTGAGCGAGGCACAGCAGCAGGTCGCGTCGGTACAGAGCCGCATCGACGAGCTGCACGCGACAAAGGATGACGGCGCCAGTGAAGCCGAGGCGCTGAAGACGCTGCGCCGTGAACTGCAGGACGCGCAGGCGCTGAACGCTCAGCTGCAGCACGAACTGGCGACGATCCAGACTGCTGCTAATAGCGACAAGGAGGTGGCGGTACGCTCGTTAGAGGCATCGATCGCAGCACTCCAGGCTGAAAATGAGCAGCTCATAAAGACCGCCTCGGCGTCGGTGGAGAGACCCGCACAGAGTGATGACGATGGCCAGCCCGTTCCAGTGACTGAATCCACCTTGGAGCTGCAGAGCCAATTGCGTGAGCTGGAAGCGGCGAATGCAAAGCTCCAACAAGACCTTGCCACCACCATCGCTGCCAGCGACGACAAGCGTGCGGCAGAGAGCAGCAGCAGTGACGACCTCGCGCCCATACTGGAAGAGCTCGAGCGCGTCAAGCTCGCGCGCGCGGAGGCGGACCACCTGGTCAAGTCGCTGCAGGACAAGTTGGCGGTGAACGACAAGAAGCTCGCCAAGGCGCTGAACGAAGTGGAGCAGAACGTCGCGGTGATTGAGGCGCTGCGCGCGGAGATCGCGCGCCTCATGGACGACGTCAAGCGCGTGGAAGGCGAACTGGCGGCGTCCACTGCCTCGTGTGCCGCGTTGGAGACGGAGAAGAACCAGTTGGAGGAGGCCAAGGAGGCACTCGAGGAGCAGCTGCAGGTGCTGCGCGCCGACAACAGTTCCAATTTGGAGAGCGTCGTGGGCGAGCTGGCCGAGGCGAAGAAGCAGGTCGCGGAGCAGCGCGAGTACATGAACGGCAAGCTCGAAGTGCTCGTGCGCGACCTGGACGCTGCGCGCAGGCAGAGCGAGTCGCTCGAAGCGAGCTTGGCCGAGAAGGAGAAGCAGAACCAGAAGATGGCGGCGTCCCAGTCGGCGCTGACGAGCGAGGTCATGTCGCTCCAGCGCCAGGTCGCTGCGATGGAGCAGGACCTGCAGATGGCGGCCGAGGGGCTCGAGGCCCACGCGAGTAAAGCGGAGGAGAGCGAGCTGCGCCGCAAGGAGCTCGAGGAGAAGCTCGCGAACGCGCGGCTGCAGACAGAGACGCTCAAGGACCAGCACCTGAACGACCTCGAGCTGATGCGAGGCGAGAAGGAGGCCGAGCTCGAGCGGGTGCGCGACGAGCGGGGCCAGCTCCACAAGAAGCTGAACGAGTCTCAGGCGGCCTTGGACGGGCTCTCGCTCAAGTACAGCGGTGTGCAGGACGACCTCGAGTACGAGAGGAAGCGCACGGCGGAGCTCGAGGTGCGGCTCGGCCAGCTCACGGCCGAGATCGGCAACATGAGCATCGACTTGGCCGAGACCAAGAAGGCGCTGTCGGACCGCATGGCGCTTGCGACGCGTCTGCAAACGGAGAACATGGGCTTCGCCGAGAAGCAGGCCGAGCAAGCCGCTCGCGTGGAGAGTGCGCTGCGCGACGCCGCCGTGAGCAAGCAGGTCGTCGCGGACATGGAGGCGAAGGTGCAAGACGCGGTGGCCGAGGCGCAGCGCTTCCAGGCAGAGCGCGACGGCGCCGTTGACGAGATGGCTCAGCTCATGCAGGAGATGGACGACGAGCGGCGACACATGGCCGAGCAGCGCGACGCGCACGAAGCCAAGTACAAGACGGCCGTCGAGTCGGAGAAAGACGCCTTCCGTCGCGAGCTGGAGCGCGTCGAGAGCGACAGCAAGCACAAGTCGAAGCTGGCGCTCCACGCCGTGCTCGAGAAAGAGGCCGAGATCGAGCGGCTCGCCAAGCGCCTCGCGGATCTGGAAGAAGACGTGCGCTCGGGTGACGCCGACAACCGCAAGATCTTCGAGTTCGCGCAGATGCAGGCCAAGCGCGAGATGGAGGCGCGAGCGAACGGCGCACGTATCCACGAGCTCACACGCGAGTTGGAGGCCGCCCATGCGCGCGTGCAGGAGCTGCAGCACGAGCAGGCGCGCCACGGCGAGGAGCTCACCGCGATGATGCAGACGCAGCGCCGCGAGGGTGTCAACATGGAGTACTTGAAGAACGTGATCGTCCAGTTTATGTCGTTCAAGCCCGGCTCCTCGCAGCAGATGAGGTTGGTCCCCGTGATCACGACGCTGCTTCAGTTCTCGGCTGCAGACATGAAAGAGATCAAGAAGGCGAACGACAGACGCAGCAGTTGGGGCACGTGGGGAGCGGAAAAGCCCGACTACAAAGCGATCGCCGGTGTTCCTGGAGCGAGTGAGCTGACTCATACGCGGCGGCGCACATCACCACCCACGAGCTTGCCTTCATCCTTCCAAAGTGGAGAATTTGATGGGACCACACTGCCGCCGCGTGCGTCTAGCTTCACCCTGCCTACTCACGACGAGGACGGCCACTCGTCCACAACGCAGAGTGCTGATTTTTGAGTAATCCATTCCAAGTAGTTGTTTTCCCATACTCTACCACACACAATCGCTCCGGAACCTCCCCTATCTTGCACCCATCTTGCGGTTCATGATCAGCTCCGATGTTCGTCTGTCCACGCAAACGCCTCAATAAGACAATCGAACGGGTTCAAGCAGGCCGCAACCTTAGCGTCACCCACCTCTTCGCGGCATCCACCCGAGAGAGCCGTCGCGATGCGCGGTCGACGCCATTGTCTGCATTTGCTGTCGCTGCTAGAGCCGCAGACAACGGGGTTGTTGCCATGAAACTCTGGTGGCGCGACAGCGACGCAATCCTGTTCACACTACCCCACAGTCCGGTCGCTGCATTCTTCTTGAGCTCGAGCTTGCCATTGCTCGCACAGATCAGCCGCATCCACTCGAGACAATGATCTACGGATAAAAAAACAGTTAGAGCATTTTTACCCACCGACTCCCTAGTCGATACAAAAGCTTGCACTCACCAAGGGAATCGCACTTCAAGATGAAACGGTCTTGATGCGCGTGGGCGTGATGCGCAACGGGCGCTAACGGTGACGTAGATGTTGCCTTTGATCGCAAGGTGACGACGCACGCCGTGCGTGCTCCACCCATGTCAGCATCCTCAAGATCGCTGCAAGAACGCACTTCGGTGACCTCCTTCGTGGCAAACGAACCCAGAATGTCCGGTTCCTCGTCGTAGAGGTGGAGAGCGAGCGACAAGACAAGCACACGCGAGCTTGTAAGGACGAAGTACTTCGGGATCCACTTCTTCCCATCCCATTCCTGTAGGTTTGAAGAGTATATCACCGACGCTTCGATCTGCATCCGAAGCAGTTCTTCGTTATCCTTCTGCGTCGAGAAAGTGCTGCCACGGCTGATAAAAACGCCGCTTCCGAATATGTCGGTTTTGTCCTTGCCCGATTCCAAGTACCCGTAGGCTCGCTTCACATCTTGCAGCGCATTGCGCCACATCACGGCTTCACTGTCGGTCCGCGGGATGATTACCACCGTCATGCTGCCCGCACCGAGAACCAACTCCACGGCATTCTCAGGTGAGTTGATGTACGCATACCTCACGTCCACGAGTGCGCGGCAGTCGATCACGCCATAACGGATAGCGCTAGCTTCATCGGCCAACACTTCATGCTTGTAGATCGAAAGCTCGTAACCCCACTGAACGAAATAGCGCAGCCGGACACGCTCCTCCTTCGACGTTCGATAATACAGCCAACCGCTGGCGCTGAAACCCTCACCTTGCTGTTGCTTGGGCGTCACCCCGCTACTGCTGCTGCTGCTGCTTCGTGGTCGCTCTTGATCTTCTTCAAACGTACAGGTCTTCAACAACTCACGCGGTAACGTTTGAATTTCGCCTAGCGGACTCATAGAACCGCTGTGGGCGCCCTTGACGGACATCGAGTTTGTGCAGCAATCATAGATCGCGTTTGCCCAGTCGCGAAGAGCTTCCTCGGTATCGAAAGCTAGCAGAAGCGCAGAAAAATCACCTGCCTCGTCCCGCTGTGACGACCCGTGAGCCGAGGCTTCTCCGTCCCATCCCATAGCTGAAGGAGTAGCGAAACTGATCTCGAGTTGGTAAAAATCATCGCCGCTGGATTTGCTCCTCGTGATCACTTTTGACATCGCCAAGTTGTAGATGCATGGGAGAGAGACCATTCCGAGCGGACGCCCACCACTCTCCGTGTAGAAAACGAGGAGGTGGTTGCGCAGAGAGAAATAGCGCCGCCGAAAAACTTGGTACAAATGGTCGAGCTTCCATACCCAAGCTTCTTTTGGCTGTGTACTCGCCCATCCCTCCGACCGAGAGGGTGCCTTCTTCAGCATGAGTTCACCGCACGAACACATCACTAACATCCACCGCTTCGCTGTTTTTGCATTGTCAGCAACAAGCTGAACCTCGTTCTCTCCTTTCACCTTGACAACGAAGCTCCCTTCTTGGAATCCATCGGAGTGGACGTCTTCAATTTCTTTAAGTGAAATGGCATCGACAGCATCGCCCCACTCATTCATGTGATCCTCTTGCTTCTCGTAGTAGCTGAAGACACCACTCGCAATCGATGCAAACGCACTGCGCCCCCCGATAGTGAGATAGCCGCTCATCTCGGTATACTCGGACGTCAGCATTTGATGAACGAATTCTGGTGAGGGGCCCATGGCAGTGGACACGTCCAAGTCACTCATATCAAGTCCACCACCCGGGGTCGAGGCTCGGGCTCTGGAAGAAGGCTCTTCGTCCTCCTCATTGTCGGACTCGCGAATAACGCTCATGTTCAGTCCAGCATTTTTGGCTCGTCGCTCCGCCAACTTCGCTTTTTGAGAGCTCGGGTCACCGTTGGCGTCCTTGTCAGATAAGCGACCACGGAAATAGTAGTCGGAAATCCAGATCAGTAGAGAAAGCCATGTCTCCTTCTGTGCGAACGTCTCTGCGACCATCTGCCGTTAAGAAAAAACGACACACGTTAGTGAACACTGATGCCTATATCTGCCCAGGATAGCAGTTTCCTTACCATCCAGACGACGTCCTCGACCGTTGTCAGCTGAATCGTGAAGTCCAAGTTTTCTTGAAATCCTGATTCGGCTTCTCGCACATCCTTGATTTCCCTCATGCTCAACACCGTAGCTGCAAGTTCCGGATCACCGTCTTCAACCTCGTACTTGAAGAACAATAGCTGCTGATCATGCAGCACGGCAAAACGAGGGTGATATGACTCGTATCCAGTCGTTCGAGGCTTCTTGAGGAAGAACCATCCCTTAGTCGCGCTCTTCGTGACAACATCTTTCAAGCTTCGGTGCAGCGGGGGGTTGACCTGGACACGTGGATCGCAGTACTTCAGCGGATTAGTGATGACGCGCGCCACCGTTGGGCGTCCAAACTGAGACTCGGAGTTGCGCATGAACGAGGCACTGAGCCCATTGCTGTAGCTGTTACTTCTGGACGGCCTTCGTGCGATCGAAGACAAATCATACTCGGTGCCGGTCAGACGCTTGGTCTCTCTACTGATACTTGCACCCCACTTCATCATCTTCTCCTGTGAATCGAAACACATGATGAACGAGCGCCGGTACTTCTGAACGCTGCTGTTGACCGTGATTCCGAGCTCGAGACGCCATGGCATTTGCTGATCTTCTGTCTGCGGAGCCGAAGAGGCAGCGACTGATACCGTGCTCTCGCTATCATGATTCGAGGCCCCACCGAAATTGCTCCCCGTTGCTCCCACGTACCCACCCATTTCTGAGCCGCCTCCCACAGTTCCTCGTCCATTCTCATCTGCGGTGGCGAAACTCGGAACAATACTGGTGATGTTGTTACATCGGATCGTTCCGATCGGTCGTGCACGCTGCTCCGCCGCCTCTTCATCGACGTAGTACATCATCATACCGTCATCAAGCAAGACGAACTGGAAAGTCGAAAACGATGACGTGATGAGGTCCCCGAGTTTACCAACGCGGTCACTGAGAAGCTTCTTCGGCTCGAGGATCGGGTTGAACTCGACTGTTGCAATTGGGTGGACGGGGATAGTCAACCTTGGAGTTGTGTTCTTCTGCGCCGGCGCCATGGCAGTCGAGAACAAGGGCGAATTCTTCAACAAATCGACCCACTGCAGCATCTCCTCCTTGTTGCGCGTGTAGAAAGTGAAAATGCTCCGCGTCCCTTCGAGAGTGACCCCCCACTGCTTCGGATAGCACTGCGTAAACGCACTCACCGCTTCGCGGGTATCGTTGATCGGGCGAATATCCGTAATGTCATCCATACGGATCATCCAGGTTGGCGCTGCTGCTCGACCACCTTGCATACTCGGCTTGTACAGTTTCAGCTTGTTTCCTTGTAACTGAAGCATCCGGATCCGGTAACGGTGAGCCGCAGGTTCCTTCGCGAGAATCCAACCCTCCGCAATCCGACTACCAGCTTCAGTAGAGCCCCCCTCACTTGGAGATGATGCAGACGGATCGATTCGCGAAAAGCGCAGTGTCAGTGGCCGCCCAGCAATTTGAATGAGCTCGATAGCATGGGAGAACTCCATGTTCGTGAAGTAGTGGTTGTTGATCGAGATGAGCAAGTCACCAACTTTGATCACACCAGAGGCCTCTGCCAGACCTACAGCTCTTCCGCCTCCTTCCGCTGTCGTGCTTTGGAATCCGCACACCATGACTTCATCGTCGACTGTGCCACGAAGCTGGAGTCCCAACGACCCAGCCTGGTCGAACGTGACTGTAATGATCTTCTCCTTGGCATCACTATCATCGCGCTTGCCATCAAGATCATCCATGGGTAGAGCAGCCGTCATTCTCATTCCATTAGCGTCGGTAAAACGCGAGCTGCCTGACGGCAGGAGCAATTGTTGGGCCGCAGTCTTGCGCGACGGCCGTGGGATCACCGAACTTCCGCGGATGATAGTCGACTCGGGGCGTTGCATCAGCTTCGGCTTGTACTCACCACGCAACTGCATTCATCAAATTGCAGTTATGCACATGAAGAAATCTTGAAAGTCTACCAAAACCTCAACGTACCACGAGCGTGAGCACCGTCGCCCAACGCACCATATCCTCTCGGTCATTGCCGGCTATGGTGTAGATCCTGTCAGCACATACCAAGTCCAGTGCATGCTCAGGCGCGTCGGCCACGCTCGACGGAAGCACCGCGTTGACAGAAGCCAAGTGGATCTCTCCCAGTTCCTGATCCTCGTTCTCGCTCTTGAAGTATCGCAAGATCATGCCATCGAGCACGAACCATCGCTTACGGTACGTGTTTCCCGGTAGATGGATGCGCAGCACGCGTGAGCTGTTAAGCTTCTTTCCACCAGCGCCCACGTGCTGCAGGCGTCGCTTGAAGTCGGGCTTGAGGAGGTAGCCCTTGGGGTTTTCAAGCCATTCCTGGTGGATGGCGCTGGTGGTCTGCATCTGGTGGACCTCTCTCGATAGCTTCTCGTACGGGTTCTCCGACGGGTCGCCCCCGGCGCCCGCCGCACCGCTTCCGCCGCTCTCCGCCGTCATCCAGAGACCGTCGTTTCCCTTTTTCCGGCCGTCGGTGCCTCTGGTTGCTCGTCGTGTTGATGAGGAAGAGGACGGAAATGCGGGCGAGGGGGGAAAGGAAAGAATTGTACTG
>JAADVV010000298.1:0-19382 GCA_023335905.1 Pythium pyrilobum | reverse complement strand
CCCCCCCCCCCCCATCATACGTGAGCGTGATAGAAAGAGAGAAGCCAACCTTGAGCCATTCACTCAGCAGCTCCGCGTCGTCGCCGTCGCGCACGACTTTCGCTGGCCCATTGGGGTGGGTACCCATCCTACCAACACGCCAAAGTCAGCACTTCCGTCAAACGCGACCATCCTACTCCAGGTGCCTGCCTGTCTCAATCGACATCCGTACCAGAGTTCGGCGTACTCCTGGCCTTCGTTCACGACGAATTGCTCATCGCCGCCCTCCTGCAGCACGCGCCAGTGTCAGGCGCGATGTCCCGCGGGCGGACGTTCGACGGAAGAATCTCTTACCTTGAGCTGCGCGACGCGGCTCTCGCGGCCGCGCTTCCCCCACGCGTAGCTCTGGGCCACACACTGCAGCTGCTCCATCGTCGTCGTCGGTGGTGAATTGCGCAATGCCAAAGCTGCTTGGAGGAGAGCGTCGACAGGCGCGTGCGTGTCCGACACGGTGTCGCGACGAGCCGCCTCGCAGCAATCACCGATCAACTCGGAGGGGATGATGAACCCTGTTCGGTCAAGGGGATCTTGCCGACCGAACTTGCCGGGCGAGGGGATCTTCTCGCTGGTTTCTCGTACGGTACTGTATTAGCGCTCAGAGGGTAAAAAAATCGAGTTTGGGGAAAGAGGTTCAATAGGGTAAGATAAATAAAGCGTCTCAATTGGCTGAAATCCAACAATCATATGGTTTTCCAAGTGGCTATGGGTTCTACCATGACTTTTTACCGAGAAAAGTCACCTTCAAAGTTTTGCTTTCAGTTTTTGCTTCCAGCTTTTCTGCTTTCGACTTTTTATAAACAATTGGTGTTTTTTTTAATTTAAGTTTAAGAAAACGCAGTTTAAAAACATTTGGAAGGCCCAAAAGCCTTTCTAGAGCCGACATGCCGAAGAGAATGAGTATATTTCGAGCCCTTACCGGGGCTACCACCGTGTTCGCTTCATTTCGCTTGATGTAGACATGCTGACGGGATAAATCGAGTATGTGCATGTAGCTGAAACATGGGCGCAGTTATTCCTGCCGCAGTGCTGGAATCGAATGCGTCTTCTCGATGTATTTAGCCCCTGCCGTAGTGTGCGGTTGGAATAACTACGCCCATGTTTCAGCTAGAATCGATTCTGTCCGCTGGGCGGAAAATCTCCTTCAACCATATTTTGGTCACGGCAATGCGGCTGGGTAGCAAAGGGCTAGGGGAGTGGTGCGGCAATCACTCGCCTTCTTCTCCAAGCAGAGTTCGACTCGAGTGACACGCACACTGTCACTGCCAACGTGTCCACATGTCACAGATATGCCGGGGTCCGCTGTGAACCGGTCCGGTTCGGACCGCCACCGAACCGTACGGTTCACTGTCCAGGACGACGAGTGCAATTGACACATCAAGCGACACCAGCATCCGGACAGGAAGCGACGCGAGGGACAACGACATCGATCAGTATGGCGTGGATGTGCCAGATCTGCACGCAGCAAAAGTCCAAGTACAAGTGTCCGTCCTGCAGAGCGCCGTACTGTAGCGCCGGATGCTACAAGGCACACAAGGAGACCCCGTGCGGGGGAGCTGCCGCCGATGCCACGAATGGCAATGGCAGCGCCAACCCGAGCGAGCAGCCTCCGGCGGCGAATAGCAGCAAGCCACATGCGAATGACGAAGCCGACGATGATATTGACCCGACCAAGCTGCTTACAGCTGAGCAACTCGCTGGACTTGGCCAGTCCGCGCTAGCGAAAGAACATCTCGCCAACCCGCACATCCGAGAGCTGCTGGCACAGGTAACATGCACACCTCTTTTACAACGACGGAGACACAGGCGACTACACTGGAGAGTGTAGACAATACGCTGACTTGTGTATGTATGTATTACAGGTCGACTCGTCGAGCAACCGAATGAAGGCTCTCGAGAAGGCGCTCCTTGATCCGGCGTTCTCCAACTTCATGTACCGAGCACTGGACGAGGTGAGGCTTCTCACTACGTACTCTTTCCGTTTCACCACTGCATCGAATGCTCACTGGTCTTGTGTAATGTACAGATCGAGAGCGCATAGCACACAGAGCCATCCATAGGAAGCGCATCCCGCATATAGTCAGACCCCCATGCGAGGTATCCTCTCATATCGACAATCGGTTTCAAGAGGTTTTCACATGTTTGCCCCCCTCTGGCAACTTCATTTTGTCGGATCCTTTTGGCGAACAGCTTCGCAGCGGAAGAGCGAGTGAACAACCATGGCGCGCCGCGGATTCCACTCGTTCATGAACTCGGTCGTGCCCATGGTGTTGGAGCAGTCGCCGCGTGGCGAGCGCGTCTTCGATATCTACTCGCGCCTACTGAAAGAGCGCATCGTGTTTGTGCACGGCCCCGTGAACGACAACATGGCGTCGCTCGTGACGGCGCAGCTCCTGTTCCTCGAAGCAGAGCACCCGGAGAAGGACGTCTTCATGTACATCAACAGTCCTGGTGGAGTCGTGACTTCGGGCCTCGCGATCTACGACACGATGCAGTACATCCACCCACGCGTGAACACGCTGTGTATCGGCCAGGCCGCGTCAATGGGCGCGCTGCTTCTCGCTGGCGGCGCCGAAGGCCACAGATTCTCGCTTCCGAATTCACGAGTGGGTGGAAACCTCTCTGAAACGGGATTCAATGCAATAGTTCTCTAATATTCTTGACTACCTCTGCCGTGTAGATCATGATCCACCAACCGTCGGGCGGTGCCCAGGGTATGGCAAGCGATATCGCTATCCAAGCGGAGGAAATCATCAAGTTGCGCGCACGGTGAGTCTGTCACTCTTCTTGCACGTCTTCGGTTGTCCATTTACTGATCTTTCTGCAACAGACTCAATGGACTGTACGCTTTGCACACCGGAAAGCCGTTGAGCATGATCGAGAAGGCTATGGACAGAGATTTGTTCATGGATCCGCAGCAGGCTGTGGAATTTGGGCTCATCGACTCTATCATGAGCAAGCGTAACTTGGGCTCGAGTCCATGATGGGAGACGATCTCGTCGTGTAGAGAGATAGCTAAGCTGCCTTAGCTTTTTTGGTTTGTTTTGCAGGCACTCTCATCATGAAAAAGAACGACCACATTCAACGACGTGTCGACTGTGTGTTTTCTCGTTTAATATTTGATGAATCCGTCGAGCGACATTCCTTTCTTCTTCACAGCGGTGCGAGCGAGCAGGATCATCGTATCCAATCACTCGGCAAGTCTGACGACTAACGTCCCGCGTCCCGCCGATCTTTCCAGCCGTGAGGTTTCTCTGCTTGCCACTTATTCATCCATCTCTCCTTCTGGCTCGTCGGCCAGACCCAGCTCCCACTTCAAGTCTGGCAAGTGATCGCCACGCTTCGCCTACGCACATATTCAACGTACAACGCATCAGTCACTACTCTTCACTCCCCTCAAATCGCAAGACGACAAGCGGCGAAAGAACGTACGGCTTGTCGCAGCGAGTTCGGGTCGTAGAGCGTGACGACGCCCATGAGTGTCGCCAAGCCACCAAGCGCGATGCCGAGGTGCTTGAGCGCCGTGAACTTGGGGATGTGCGGCGCGTCAAAGTCGATGAGCGTCTCCGGGGCGACGCCATCGTTCCAGACGAGCTCCGAGTGCTCGTGCAGTGGCTGCGTCGCGGCCGGCAGACGCGCGAACGGTGGCGGCGGCGGGCGGTGGTGGCCGCCGCCTCCACGCACCATCTGCGTGGAGCGGCGCACGGTGAGGCTCACGCCCCCGCGGAGCGCGTGGCTAACGGTACGCGAGCTCATACTTTCTTCCTTCCTGGGCTCCCCTCGGTCAGGCTCTGCGGTTCCGTCGGTCCGCACGCCCACCAGCACCGATCGATCTAACCGGTTTCTACCGATATCACACAGCAGTACCGATTTCATGTTGTACCGGTTTCACAACGGTATTTTCCAAACGTGGCCAATCACATCGTCCATGGGCCGCTTGGAATGTCCTCGGAAGATGCGTGGCGGACTGATTGATCTGCGGGAGTCAACATGGCGACGGCGCTCCGGAAGGAAGTACTGGGCCTGTACCGCGCGTGCATGCGCTCAGCGAGGAAGTGTCCCGAGTGGGAGCAGCGCGAGATGTTGAAGACGTACGTGCGCATGAAGTTCCGAGACGAAGTCCGCACGCAGGACGCGTCGCGCATCAAGCGCATGATGGCCGACGCGCGCGAAGAGCTCGAGCAGATGGAGTACTACCACTCTGTGTATGAGGAAAAGCAACGGCTGCGAGTCGCTGCAACGGAAAGCGCGACTGCGACGCCATCTCATGGGAGCGCGAGTGGTGTCTCCAGTGCGGAAGGTGGTGCGTTCGCAAACACCAAGTGCCCCGACTGCGGAACCGACTACGTGCTGCCACAGGCCAAGTTCTGCTCATCCTGCGGACTCAAGCGAGTATGAGAAGCAAGCGTCGCTATTACCCATCGCGCGTGGTATCAGCAGAGTAATTTAATGGGGTGAATAGAGTCATCAGCTCGCGGCGAGCGATTCGAATCGTGCGGACACGACACGACGCCTCCGTCAAGCTTGTCACGCTGGGAAGGAGAACAGAAATGGTTGCTCATCGTACTGAATCGCAACTGCACTATTTCTATCGGACAATGGACATGTGCTTGAATGGCCACGCCTGCAGAACACATGAGCACCAAGATCATGAGCCCCGAGATCAATGCAGACTAGCTGAGACCTCTTGCGACTCACCACTGCTTGCACGCGGCCATCAATGAGCGCAGCGGGCACCGCTCCGATGTGTCTCGAGTCCACAGACATGGTCGCGTTATCGCCCTCTACCCAGACGTGGCCCTTGGGCACCACGACGCGGCCGGCGCGCGTCTTGTCGAAGCGCGGCTGCAGCTCCACCGTGTCCCCCTCCTGTACAAAACGCCCAAACCACGCGTCAGTTAATCAGTTCAAATCGATCTGGCTGCTATACGGTCCCACCAGTGCGAGCACGCGCTTGATGACGTAGGAGCCGTCGCTGCGGGACGGCGAGCGGAGCAGCACGACGTCGCCGCGTTGGAAGCGCCGCCAGCGCGACGAGAGCCGGTCGATGACGGCCACTGAGCCGTCGGGGACCGTCGGCTCCATCGAACGCCCGACGCCGTAGATGACGTCGCACGTCGTGATCTTGATGGTGGACGCCCAGCCGAGCAGCAGCGCCGCGTTGCGCACGAACGCCGTCGACGACGACACCATGGTGGACCTAGTGACCAGAGCAGAGCAATGGCGCGTCGGGTCGACGACACGAAGTCAGCCACTACATTTTGACCAATCACCAAAACCACGCGGTTCGTTTCTACCAATTGAAAGACACATAAAGTGACAATAATATTGGTTGACCGCCTGTCGCACAATTAATTGTTGCGCTACAGCTACGCTACCTCGTTGAGCACGGAAGACGCAGGCGTCGTTCGCAGTATGTATATTGCTGTTTCATGGTGGACGCTTCACATCTTCTCAGGACGTCGATCGCTCGCGAAACGCCTTGGTCGCGAACTGCTTCTCCAGAAACGTGAGCTTGTTGAGCGGCCATATCTGACAATCCCATAGCCAACACAGACACATCAGCGAACGATCTAATCAAACACACCATCGCACGCGAGTGTGTGGTCGCACCCGCATCACGACGCGGCCCTGCAGCAGCGCATACGGTACCGGCCCGTAGTAGCGCGAGTCGTGCGAGTCGTGCTTGTTGTCGCCTTCGAGCCACACGTGGCCTATCGGGATCTATGGAAGCACACGCGGCCAGACCACCGAGTGAGTACCTCGTCCATCTCACACCGTCTACTGCACTGAGTAGAATGCGCATGTTCACCTTGTGGAATTCGACCTCGGACGACGAATAGCGCGGCCGCACGCAGACCGTGTCGCCCTCCTGTGTAGCAGCGCCGACACCTCAGCGGCCTCTTTCTAATGCCCGCGTCGACACTGAAACCGATGAGAAACGCACCTTGGCGATGATGCGCTTGCACACCGTGTGGCGCGGATTCGAGACGGACCTGGCGATCACGACTTCGCCGCACTCAAAGGGGCGCACGAGCGGCGAGAGCTTGTCGACGAGCACGATGTCGCCGTCGCGGTTGAGCGTCGGGAGCATGGATGGGCCCACGCACTTGATGGTGTCCGCGGCCTGCAGCAGGCAGAAGGCCGTGCCGGTGAAGCGCACGAAGTAGGACGCCACGAGCGCCGCTTCCTTTGCGCGCGCGGCCATGACGATCGGGGAGCGATGGCGTCTTTGCTGCCACTGTGTGGGACTGCGGACATGTGTGGGACTGGGTGGAGAGATCAGAGGATATACGATTGGTTGAAATGACACTTCATTTCATCCAATGGGAGGAGCTGATGTGGTTGAAGCTGCCCCGGTCCGCTAAATGCGGGGGACGAACGAAACGGCGCGCTCGGCTTGACCGACTGACACGCATAAGCGATCCAGTTGGTTACTGTCCGAGCGATGGAGAAGGAGGAGCGCGGCGGAGAGGAGGAGGAGGAGGATCTGGGCGTGCTGAGCGGTGCGTTGTTGACGGCGGACGGGAGGGGAGGGGAGGGGAGAGGCGGAGGGACTGATGGTGTGCGTTGTGTAGAGTTGCTGCTGGAGACGAAGACGCGAGGGAGGGCGGAGGAGAGAGTCACGCGAGACGAGACGTCGGTGGACAACATCTTGCAGCAGCTCGAGGCGGCCACGCTGTCGGTGGGCGCAAGCGACGGCGAGGGGGACGAGGGGGACGCCGGTGGAGGTGGCGGCGCCGTGGAGACGCCTGAGGAGCAGCAGCAGGAGGAGCAGGAGGAGGAGGAGGAGAAGGAGGAGAACGAAGGCTGTGCCGTATCAGCACCCCCTGTTAACACAGCAGCGGACGAGCAATGTGACGAGCTCAACGTCAAGATCAATGGAGACGACGGCGCCAAGGCAGTGGCGGTGGCATTCGACGGTGCGGCACAGGACACGGCGGCGACGCAAGAGATGGCGCCGACGGCAGCCGAGATGGCGGGCGTGAACGGAGAGGCCGTCACGACGTTGACGCTGTCGGTGGAGACTGCTGCTGGTGCGGAGACAGCAGCGCTACCTTTCAGTGGCGACACCGCGGAGCCTTCTGTTGTCTCGCTCGCGCAGGAGAGCGACGCAGAACCAACCGTGCCAACCACAGCGACAAGCGCAGTGGACACCGCCACGGCAAGCGACGTTGGCGAACTCGACTCGCGCGAGTTCACTACGAGCGGCGGGGCCGGCGATCACATCGCAGTCGCAGTCGCAGTCACAGCCGAGACGGCTTCTCCTGCTCCTCGTGCTTCTCCTCCCGCTCCTGCTCCTGTTGGTGCTGGTGAAGAGCACGAAGCGGCAGCCTTCTCACGACCTCCGCCAGCACCGGTGGTGGTCGTGCAGCCCGTCTTCAGCGGGAGCATGATTCCTCTGGACGACGACGCAGCGAAGGATGCCGCCGACGGTGGTGGCGGTAGTGGCGGTACCATAGACGGCGATCGCGACTCGGACTCGGACTCGGAGGACAGCGACACCGACGATGCGGCTCCACTGCCACCACCACTCGCCCTGGGGGGATCGCCACTGGCGGACGACGAGGACGAGCTGGAGGTGGATCCAGCGGTCGCGGCGGAGATCTGCGCGGCAAGGGCGGCCTCGTCGTCGTCGTCGTCCTCCGCTGCTGCCCCCTGTGTCGAGCGCGCCAAGCCAACGGCCGTGGCGGAGAGAACCAACCCGCTGCTGGACGCGCTCGAGCAGGCGGACGACGCGTCCAAGAAGCTCACGGCCGACGTGCTGCAGGCCCACGCGTCGAAATTGGACGAGATCGCGCTGGCGTTCGACGGCGGCGACGAGGTCGTGGGTGTGGTGGAGGCGGCCGCCCACCCCGAGTCGAGCGCCGCGATCTTCGGCATCGGCTACCAGAACCTGCGCAAGCGCCAGGACAGTGCGAGCGGCGGCGACGCGGCGTACAGCATCCGCACGCACGGCGCGGCGTTGCTGGAGCTGGAGAGCGAGGTCACGCTGCCGAGCGACGCGTCACTGTCCGCCGCGCGGTTGGAGAGCGCTGCGGCTCCGCCAGTGCAGGACGAGGAAGACGAGTTTGGCGAGCTGCTGCACGCGGCGGACGGGCCGGCGTCGCCGACACGCGTGGACGAGATCCTGCGGAAGTCGCGCGCGGCCGCGACGCGCGACGACGAGCAGCACGCGCTGGTCAGCGAGCTGAAAAAGGCGACGGACGAGGAGAAGCGGCGGCTGCGCATGGGGAGCGAGGCGTCGGCGTTGGCGGCGAACACTGAGACGTCGCCACCGGACGGCGGCGGCGGCGGCAACGCGCTCACGCTCAAGGAGCTGCACAGCATCTACAAGCGCGGCCTGGGGGACCAGGAGGTGCTGCTGCTGGACGAGGCGGCAGACGCCGCGCCGCCGCCGCCGCCGCCGCCACCGCTGTCGGCCATGGGCCGCATCCTGAGCAAGCCGTCGATGGCCACGCACGCGATTTCGGAAGAGGACGAGGAGGACGCCGCGAAGGAGGAGGAGGAGGAGGACGACGACGATGACGAGAAGGAAGAGAGTCTCCACGACGAGGACGCCGACGCCGACGCGACGGCGCTGGACAGCGAGCGGATCCAGCGCCTGGACATGGGCGACGGTGACAGGCGAGGGGACGACGACTGGCAGGAGATCCAACTGCTGCGCAGGCTCTCGGCGACGCCCCAGGCGCCTTCCGCGAGTGGTGGTGGCACTCGCGGTGGCGGCACTGGCGGCAGCAGCGGCAACTCGACGATCGCGTACGCGGACGCCGTCGCGTACTTTCTCGAGAGCGATGACGTGCTTTTGCACCGCGATGCGGTCGTCGTCGCGGACGACCGCGCGCCGGCGGCCGCGGCGTCGTGCTTTAGCTGCTTCTCCGCGCGGCCGCGGCTCGCGTTCGGTGGCGCCGCCGAGCAGCGCGAGCGCTTCTTCTGCGTGGCCGCGACTTGCTTTGACGCGCGCAACACCGTCCACGTGAGGATGCTGCAGACGATCTACCGGCGGCTCGTGGGGGCGCGCGGCACTGGCGGCGACGTGCCGCTCGTGGGCCCCCACTGGGAGGCCATGGGCTTCCAGGGCTGCGACCCGTCGACGGACCTGCGCGGCTGCGGCGTGCTCTCGCTGCTGCAGCTGCTCCACCTCGCGGAGGCGCACGCCGAGCTCGCGCGCCGCTTCCTCGCGCAGGCGCAGCACCCGACGCGCCACTTCCCCATGGCCTGCGCGTCCATCAACGTCACGCTCCAGAGCCTCGTGGCGCTGCGCAGCGGCGCGCTCGTGCGCGAGTGCAACCGCCGCCAGAGCGTCTTTACGGCCGCCAACGCGGTGCGTCTCTCTCTCTCTCTCTCTCTCTCTCTCTCTCTCGCAAATGGTGGCTGACGCTCTCGTGTGTGGACAGCTCCACGCAGCGCTCGTGGCGCAGCTCGTGGCGGAGCTGCAGACGAGCAACGACGCCGTGCCGCTCGTGATCAAGCGCGTGCTGGACACCGGCAAGGCGCAGCCCGACAGGGCCATCGAGGCCTTTGCCAGCCGTGCGACGCCGACGCCGACGCCGAACCAGCAGCAACAACACCAGACGAACGCGAGCGCCACTCGCAACGCGCTGGCGTCGCGCTCGTCCCACGCCGCCGCCGGCGAGTTCACCGAGATCGGGCTCCACTCGCTCGCCGACGACTGAGCGTCACTAGCGCAAATAGGACGAGAGCAGACAGCTTACGTTAAGAACGGCTCGTCACGAGCCTCCTGGACCGTGTGGCGGATCTTGAGCACGCGCGTGCGGCTGCCTCCTCCTCTCTCTCTCTCTCTATCGCTTTCTCCTCCTCCTCCTCCTCCTCCTCCTCCTAGGGTGGCTGCGGCCGAGCCACTCGCGCGACGCCGAGCGAGCGGCCTCTCGTGCTCGTCCTCTTCTTCTTCGTCGTCCTTCTGACCGACATAGTGCTGCTGCTGGCGCCGTTGCGAGTCGCGAACCGGCGGCAGCGGCAGCGGCAGCGGCAGCGGCGCGAGCCCCACGGTGTGGTGGCACGGCAGACCCCCCTCTGCCGCCACCACCGCCTTGTTGCTCGCGCGCCGCCCCACCACTCGCGACGGCGCCTCGGTCTTGCCCACGATCGCGGCGACGCGGGCCGCGTCGTGCTGGTCCTCGAGCGATTTTTCCAGCGCGCGGCGCAGCTCCTGTAGCTCCTGCAGCGACGGCGGCGGCCGCGCGGCCGCGAGCTGCCGCGTGTCGTCGTCCAGCAGTTCCTGCTCCATCTCGATGCAGCCCTGGCAGCGAAAGTCACGTGAGTCCCGCAGCGCGGACGCGTCCACCAGTGGGGAAGAGAGAAGTTCGTTCGTACCTGGATGAACTCAATGTCCTCGAGCAGCTGCGCTCTCTCGTCCTGCAGCGCCGCCTGCACGTCGCCCTGGATCGAGTCGATCTCGTCCACGTTGAGCCGCCGCCGCCGCCGCAGCTCGGGCGACTCGACGATGGACGACGCCGCCGACGACGTCGAGGCCGAGCGCGTCGAGCAGCACGACGACGCCGCCGTCGACGGCCGCGGCCCGCCGCCGCTCGTGCCGGGCCGCAGCAGCACGCCGTCGCGAGCGGACAACGGGAATGCCACCGCGAGGTCGGCCATGCGCGGCGTGGGCGGCGGTCGACGCGACGTCTCCTGCTCCTGCTCCCGCTCCCGCTGCTGCTCGTGCTCGTCGTCTGCCGCCTGGGTCAGCACGTACTCGAGAAGCTCGTGGTCCTTGGGGCACTGCAGCAGCACGCGGTGCTCGGCGTTGGCAGCGCGCAGATCCTTTGCGAGCAGCTTGAGCTTCCCGATCAGCAGCGCGCGGCCCGGCGGCTCGGGCAGCCGCTGGTCGCGGCGCTGGACGAGCGCGTCCTGTTGATCGCCACAGCAGCACGGACGCGTTAGCCGCAAGGACCGAGAGAGAGAGAGAGAAAGAGAGAGGAGACTGGTTCGTCTACGCACGCGGATGCCGTCACTCTGCTGCTGGAACTCGGAGAGGATCTCAACGAGCAGCGCGAGCTCGCGCCGCAGCTCCTCGTTGCCGTCGATGAGCTCGTTGCCGACCGCGCGGCGCAGCTCGTCGGCCTCGGACGCGCGGATGGGCGGCCCAAAGTCGTCCCAGAGCAGCCGCCGCACGTGGAAGTACTCGCCCAGCATTGCTCGACAGCTCGCAAAGCGGCGGTCGCCCCAACGCGCCGTGCCGTTGCGCTCGGTTCCTCAGTGCGTCGCTGCCTGCCGACCGGAAACGCGGACGCGTCGACTCAAAAATAGACGCTTGCGTGGAGCTGTCGGCCGTCACGGCCGCACGCAGCGGATGCGCAGCGCGCGGTGGCCCCACACGACGCCGCGCTCGTGCTCTCCATCTCCATCTCCGCCGCTCTCTGTCGCACGGAGAGCGACGGCAAAGTCGCCCTCCGACAGAAACACGAGCTGCACGCGCCACGCCCACTCGTCGAACTGGCCGTCGCGCGAGACCTCAGCGGCCGCCGCCGCCAGCGTTCGCGTGCGCTGGCCAGAGACCAGTACGGACGACGCGTCGTCGTCGCTCGTCCCCGCGGCGGCCACGACCATCGTGGCCACCACGGCGTCCGCGAGGTCTCGTCTTCTTTCTTGTCCGCCCCCGCGGCGGCGGCGCACGCGGAGCGTCACAGCGCACGGCTCGAACAGCGAGGCGACCACGCGTCGTCGTCGCATCTCCGCGAGCGAGTCCTCGGCCGCTGGCTGGTAAAAGCGGAACGGGAACGGCGGCAGCGCTCGCTCCTGCGGCGTCCGCTTCGCGTCGTCATGGGCGTCGTCATGGGCGTCGTCATGGGCGTCCTCGCGCAGCCCGTCGGCGGCGTTCACGGCCGCGCAGAGATCGGTCTGCGTGAGCTGCCGCCGTGCGTTGGCCTGCTCGAGCGGGTCCGCGGCCCAGAGCGCGTCGTGGAAGAGCAGGCGGCCGCTTGTGCCAAAGTACGTCTTCCACGTGAGCGCGAGCGCGCCGTTGAGCAGCTCGGCGAGCGGGCGCGCGGCTGCGTGGGCCGCGGCCACGCGCGGCAGCTCCACGACCACGCAGCGCGCGCTCTGGCGGCCGATCTCGACGTCCCAGCTGCCGCTGTCACCCTCCTCTTCCTGCGCGAGAGGTCGGCGCCGCACGCGCAGCACGAACGCCGTCTCGGTCGGGTTCGCGACCTCCACGACGACGACGCAGCACGCGTGGTCGACGACGAGCGCGCCGTCGGCCGGCGCCGCACAAAGCGCCGAGCGCTTGGGCAGCACACGGACGCTGTGCACGAGCAGCGACCCGAGCGGCACGAGCGTCACGGCCTGCTGCGACTCGCGGAACAGACGCCCGCCGGCTCGTGCTTGCGATGGGGTCGCGGCCTCGTCCGCGCTGTAGAGCAGCGTCCACGCGAGCTGCTCGCGCCGCGCGCCCGTCGCGGGCGACCGCAGCGAGACCTCAAACGGGATCGCGAGGTGGTCGCCGCGCGCGAGCGGCAGCTGCGCCGCCAGCGACGCCGCGCTCGCGAGACACCGGAACGCCAGCGTGTCCGTCTCGAACGCGAGCGGCTCACCGTCGTCGTCGTGGCCGTCGTGGTTCTCTGCGACGCGGCTGACGACCGTCCGCGCGCGCGCGGCCGCGCCGGCTTTGCCCACGCGCAGCGCCACGTGGAGAGAGCGCACGGCGCGCTGGCCGGCGTTGCGAAGGTGGAGCACGCACCGCTTGGTCTCGTTCGCGAACATGCAGATCGCGTCAGGCGAGGACGCGGCAGTGGTGGCGGAGCCGAGCGGAGACGACGACGACGACGACGACGACGAGTTCCCTTCCTCGCCCGTCTTCTTCGTCTTCTCCTTCTCGGACAGGCTGCCGATCTCCACGAGCGAGAGGCTCAGCAGCGGCTGCGGCGCCACGACGTCGAGCGGCAACGCCGTCGTGAGCCGGAACGACGTCTTGATGTGGAGCAGCTTGACGAAGCAGCCGACGACGCGGAAGCGGCCCGCGCGCAGCCCGCGGACAGACAGCACGACCTTTTTCCGCCTCTCGTACGGCCGCAGCAGCACCGAGCTCGGGTACGCCTCCATGGCGGCGCTGTGCGGCGGCGGCATGGGAGGAGAAGGAGCGGGCGCCTCGTGGTCCGCTGGCCGCGGCGTGACCCACACGGTGACTTGCTGCAGATCGAGCTCGACGCCCAGCGGGTTCGACAGCGTCACCTCGATGTGGACGCGCTCGTGGGCGGGGACGCTGCGCGCGTACGCGTTCGCCAGCAGAGAAGCCACGTCGTCGTGGTCGTCGTCGTCCTCCGCGTCCTCGTCCTCCTCCTCGTCGTCGTCCTCGTCCTCGTCTGAGCCGCGCGACCGCGTCTTGCTCTCCTGCGCCTTCTTGTTGTCGTCAAAGGGATTGTAGAAAAATGCCGGCGCCGCTGCGAACGATGGAGAGGAGGACACCGCCGACGACGCGCCGCACTTGGCGAGCGCGGCGGCCGCCGTGAGCAGCGCGTGGCGCTGCGCGTCGTCGTGCAGCACGCGCATCCTGTCGACGCGCACGACGCTGTCGAGCTTGAGCTGCTCGGCCGGCCGCATGACCGCGCACTCGGTCTCCAGCACGCTCAACACGCGCCGCTGGAGCCGGTGGAGCTCGGCGGGCGACCGCAGATCCCACACCGGCAGGCCGTCCGCGCCACGGCCGCCACTACGACCGCCGAGAGACGGCTCCGCGGCCGGGATGTACTTGGCCAGCTCGACCTCGCCGGCGCTGTAGTTGCGCACGCCACCGCCGTACGGCGTGACGCTGCTGCTGCCGTTGACGGCCGCGAGAAGGTCGGCGGCCGTCGCGCTCGAGCTGCGGCTGTGGGGCACGGACGGCGCGGACGACGCCGCCGACAGCGAGCTGTGGTCGCGGCTCGTGGAGAACGAGGAGAACGCGGGCGTGGCCTTGGTCGAGATGGCGTTGACGGCCGCCGAGAACTGCTGCCGCGGCGTCGCGAGCAGCGTGCGCGGCGTGTTGGCGATCGTCGACGTGAGCGTCGCGGCCGCCGACGACATGGTGGCCGACGGCGAGTTGGCCATGGAGAAGTACCGCTTGCTCTTGGTCTCGATGCTCGCGGGCGGCGTCGCGTACACGCCGAGGAAGCCACCGCCACCGCTTCCGCTTCCGCTTCCTCCTCCTCCTCCGCCGCTGCCGCCGCCGCCACCGCCACCGCCGCCGCCGTTGCGCGTGTGGAGACCCAGGCGGACGCCCCCGCCGCCGGCCATCGCGGGTCGGCTGCTCGACGTCGAGAACGGACTCTGCGCCGCGTCGATCGGCGCGAGCGACGAGCTGCGACTCGTGTCGGCAGAGGAGGAGGACGACGACGAGGACGACGAGGACGACGACGCGATC
Organism: Pythium pyrilobum; assembly: GCA_023335905.1. Taxonomy (NCBI): domain Eukaryota; phylum Oomycota; class Peronosporomycetes; order Pythiales; family Pythiaceae; genus Pythium; species Pythium pyrilobum. Next base: position 4,990 of record JAADVV010000298.1, on the reverse strand, counting down.
GCGTCGCACCACGAGAGCACGCGCAGCAGCTGCACGCAGAAGCGGCCAACGAGCAGCGGGTCTGCGAGCATCTTGGCGACCACGAGGAGCTGCCGCAGCACGTGGAAGCGCAGCACGAGCCATGGCTCGACGTCCTGCATCGCCATCGCGAGCGTCGCTTTCACGGGCTTCTTGAGCGCGAGCTGCCGCTGCAGACGGCGCAGCCGCCGCGCGCGGCGCCGCAGCCCCGTGGGCTCCCAGGTGGCGCGGTCCGCCATGCCGAGCCGTTGGGCCGTGATCATCTCGAGCCGCAGCGCGGCCTGCAGCTCCTGCGCGCGCTGGCGCGGCTGGCTGCTCGGCGACGTGACGCCGCCGCCGCCGTGGCTCGGGCGCCACCGCTGCGCGAGTAGACTCACGGCGTCGTGGAGATAGAGCGCCATGCGCCGGTGGTGGCCCACGGCCTCGAGCATGCTCGCGCTCTGGACGAGGAACTGCACCTGGCGCGCCACGGGCAGCTCCGGAAACACCGCGACGCCGCGCTCGACGGCCTCCCACAGCAGCCGCTTGGTCCACGTCGCCTCCTCGGCCTTGTCGGCGCCGCTCACGGCCGAGAGCTGGACGGCCACGGCCGCGTAGTACCAGCCCACGTGCTCGACGAGCGCGATCTCGAGCTCGCCCACGCCGGCCTTGGCGTAGAGCGCGACGGCCTCGGACGCCTTCTCCACGATCTCGACCGAGAACTTGTCGTGGCACTGCTGGTAGAGACAAAAGACGTAGCCTTCGAGCGCGGCCGCGAGCCAGAGCGAGTCGCCCGCGGCGCCGCCGCTCTTGCGCTCCTCGTCGCGCAGCAGCTCGATCGCCGACACGTAGTGCTCGATCGCGTCCGGCACGCAGCTCAGCAGCACGGCGTAGTCACCAAAGAGCTTGCGCTGGCGAGCCACGTGGCGCTTGCGGTGGCGCGTCTCCGCCGACACAAACAGCGACGCGACGCCACCACCGCCGCTGCCCGCGGACGGCGTCGCGCCGGCAAACGCGCGGTCGTGGCCCGGCGGGAACGGCGAGTGCGCGCCGGCGGCGTGGTTCATTTGCTGCTGGTGCTGCGCCGTGGACGGCTCGACGTTCGTGTCGAGCAGGAAGCCGACGGCGTCGCCCATCTCGACCGCGGCGGACGGCGTCTGCGTCTGCTGCTGCCGCACGGCGGTGCGCACGGTGCTCTCGAGCGACATGAGGATCGTGACGCAGAGCGTGTCGAGCACGACCTGGAGGTGGAGGCTGACCGTGGACATGCCGCCGGTCTCGTGGTCGCCGCCGCCCAGCTCGTGGTACACGGGGAACATGACGAGGTGGCTGAGCCCGGCGCACTCGTCGACCGTGCGCAGGTCGAATTGGTGCTCAAACGCAAAGCACTTGTGGATGAGCAGGCCCGGGAAGTGGCGGATCGAGTCCATGAACTGCTGGTACGCGGCCGCGAGGCTCGGCGTCGTGGGACAGTGGCAGATGCCGAGCACGCCGACGGCGCGCGCGCTCGCGTGGACGTCCTCACCATCAAAGGCGTCGATCTTGTCGGTCGTGGAGACGAAGCGGAAGCGCATGGCACCGCTCCCGTCCCACGCGAAGGACCGGAAGGGTGAGAGCTCGGCCGCGTAGCCGCCCGGGCGCGTGAGCGAGCGGATGGCGATCACGCTGTGCGCCTGCAGCAGCCGCACGTAGCCGTCGTAGAGCTCGGCGGAGATGGTCCCCACGGGCACGAGGTACACGAGCAGCTCCGCCGGCCGCGTCCACCGCGCGAGCGCCGCCGCCGGCGGCTTGGGCGCCACGAGCCCGTTCATGGTGCGTCGTGTCGGGCGAGTCGAAAGGATGATATTATTCGAGTAGTATCATAGACACGGCGGATACCGAGACCCGTGGGGTAGGAACCGTCGAGTGCAGCGGTTGGTAACCGATACGACACCACCCCAACCCAACCCAACCCGACCAAACGACGGCGAACGATGGCGCTCGCGGAGCACGAGGAGGCGGAGGAAACGCTGTACGTGCCGCTCAAGGTGCGGCGCCGGCAGCAGGAAGAGCGGCTCCAGAAGCGGCGGAGGCTGCTGCGCGAGAAGCTGCGCGAAGAGGAGCACGAAGAGGACGAGCAGGAGGAGGCAGCGGAGAACGAGAAGGAGGACCACGCGTCCCAGCGCGCACGGCGACACGGCGACGACGAGGAGGAGAATGCAGTCGCGACTGTGTACGCGAGCGGAGAGGAGAACAGCGGCAGCGGCGGAGCAGCAGCGGATCTGCCCGTGGCGGTCGAGCGGTCCAGCGTGAGCCTGATCGACCAGGCGTACTTGATGCGCAAGCAGCAGGAGGAGGCCGGCGTGAACCAGGAGAAGGTGCAGAAGGAGACGCAGGAGATCAACATGCTCAAGGAAGCGAGTCTCGTGCAGAAGGTGGCGCTCGTGTCGGCCCACGAGCGTGCCGAAGGCATCCGCTACGCGGAACCCATGAAGACGACGTGGACGCCGCCCCAGTGGGTCGCCGCCATGAGCGAGGAGGAGCGCGACGCCGTCCGCAAAAAGTGGCACATCCTCGTGGACGGAGAGGACATCCCGCCGCCCATCAAGGCCTTTGAGCACATGCGGTTCCCGCAGCCCATTCTGGACGCGCTCAAGGCCAAGAACATCCAGCGCCCGACGCCCATCCAGGTGCAGGCGCTGCCCTGCATCCTCGCGGGCCGCGACATCATCGGCATCGCGTTCACAGGCTCGGGCAAGACCATGACGTTCACGCTGCCGCTCGTGATGCTCGCGCTCGAGGAGGAGACCAAGCTGCCGATCATCGGCAGCGAAGGCCCGTTCGGGCTCATCATCGGGCCGTCGCGCGAGCTCATGCGGCAGACGTACGACGTCGTGCAGCACTTTACGTCGCATCTCTTCCGCGCGGGCTCGCCCGAGCTGCGCACGCTGCTGTGCATCGGCGGCGAGGACAAGCGCGCGCAGTCGGAGATGATCTCGCGGCGCGGCGTGCACATTGTGATCGCGACGCCCGGGCGGCTGAACCACTTTCTCAAGCTCAAGGAGATGAACCTGCGGCTCTGCAAGTACATTTGTCTGGACGAGGGCGACCGCATGCTGGACTTGGGCTTTGACGAGGAGGTCGCGACGACGTTCAACCACTTTAGCGGCCAGCGCCAGACGCTGCTGTTCTCGGCGACCATGCCGCAAAAGTTCCAGGACTTTGCCAAGGACGTGCTGGTCAAGCCCGTGATCGTCAACGTCGGCCGTGCGGGCGCCGCCAACTTGGACGTGATCCAGGAGGTCGAGTATGTCAAGCAGGACGCCAAGATCGTGTACCTACTCGAGTGTCTGCAGAAGACGGCGCCGCCCGTCGTGATCTTTTGCGAGCGCAAGGGCGACGTGGACGACATCCACGAGTACCTTATCCTCAAGGGCGTCGGCGCCGTCGCGATCCACGGCGGCAAGGACCAGCAGGAGCGCAACGACGCCATCGACCAGTTCAAGAGCGGGCGCAAGGACGTGCTCGTGGCCACGGACGTCGCGGCCAAGGGGCTCGACTTTCCCGACATCAAACACGTGATCAACTTTGACATGCCCGCCGAGATCGAGAACTATGTGCACCGCATCGGCCGCACGGGCCGCTGCGGCAAGACGGGCGTGGCCACCACGTTCATCAACAAGAGCGTGCCCGAGAGCGCGCTGCTCGACCTCAAGCACCTGCTCATCGAGGCGAAGCAGACCGTGCCGCCCGTGCTGCGCGCGCTCGAGGACCCGTACATGGACAACGCCGAGCCCGGCGGCGGCGGCGGGCTCGCCAACGCCACGGGCACCAAAGGCTGCGCGTTCTGCGGCGGCCTCGGTCACCGCATCACCGATTGCCCCAAGCTCGACGCCCACTCGCGCAAGATCGGCGCTGGGCGGCGCGACTTTCTGGCTGGCAAAAGCGACGGCTACGGCGGCGACACGCTCGGCTAGACACTAGCAACCGAAGCGAGAGCGCTGTACACCATAATGAACGCAAGACAGAAACGTCTCAGGACGCGTAGCGTTGCTGGCTATCAATACTTTTTTTTGTTTTTGTTTTTCCTTTGCTCGCTGGGAGCTGTGTGCGTCGATGGGTGGGACAATGGGCAGCCGGCGGGCGATAAATACGACGGACGGCCGCTTCCTCCTCCCTCCCTCCGCTACCGCCACCGCCACCACCCGCACTCGGACTCGACCTGGCCGATCGACTCGATCGATGGCATGGGCACCACGCTCTCTAGACATTTCGCGCGGCTCTGGAACCGCAACGACCGGCGCCTGCTGCTCGTCGGGCTCGACGCGGCCGGCAAAACCACCATCCTGTACAACCTGCGGCTCGGCAAGGCCATCTCGAGCATCCCCACGGTCGGCTTCAACGTCGAGACCGTCAAGTACGACCGATATAAGCTCCACATTTGGGTACGTGCCAAGAGGGAGAGAGAGAGAGGCGTGCTCCCTCCTCTGTGGAGGTGGAGACTCAATTGTCGGTCCCATGCAGGACGTCGGCGGCCAGGACTCGCTGCGGCCGTACTGGCGGCACCACTTCACGGGCACACAGGTACGTGTACTGCTGACTGAGCAGCAAAAAGAACAGCCTCACTCAGCCTCCGTCTCTCTCACAGGGCATCATCTTCGTGATCGACAGCTCGGACGCCAAGCGCCTGGAGCTCGCCAAGGCCGAGCTGGACGGCGTGCTGCTCGACAGCCAGCTCTCGGACGCGAGCCTGCTCGTGATCCTCAACAAGCGTGACCTCCCGGACGCGCTCAGCATCGAGCAGCTCGTCACCGTGCTCGACCTCGAGCAGACCTGTCGGCAGGCCAACCGCAAGTTCAGCGTGCAGCCCGCGGTCGCGACCACGGGCGAGGGGCTGCGAGAAGGCATGACATGGCTATGTGAGAACATGGCCACGCTGTGAGAGCAAGCAGCGAAAAGGCAACAGCAAACGCGATCTCTCCTGTTCTCTGATAGTGCGCTCGTTCCTTTCTGT
>JAADVV010000297.1:0-19418 GCA_023335905.1 Pythium pyrilobum | reverse complement strand
GGGGGGGGGGAAACCTTTACCGTTAAGTACGCACGAGCGAGTACGTGCGTACGTAGCCAGCAGTATTTGACACGATCCTTTACGTATTAAGTACGCCTGTGAGGGCTCCATGCGTACTTTAGATGACGACACACGCGAGAAGGAGCGGCGGAGGCGAAAAATAAAGTCAGTGCGAAAATGGTGCCAAGATGGACCGGACACTTGCTCCTCCTCTGTGTGTCGTTCACTCGCGTGGATGGTTCGGCATCGGCGACACAATTGGCTGGGGACGCCACTCCGTTCTCTCTCTCTCTCTATGCCACGCCTGTCGCGACGGTGGCACCGGAGCAGTGCGTGTACCGGTACAGCGTTCCATGTTCCATACACCGCAGCGGTGGTCGACATCGCTGCCCCCCGGATCGTCGGACAGGAGCGCCGCATCCTCTTGAGACTGATGTGGTGAGACGCCGCTGGCCATCCCATTATTGCATGTCAGTCCGCTGCCCGTTTCTTTCCCCGTGGAGAGACCGCGCCGTCGCTTGGCGTCCTCGCCACCGAGCGATTGGTAGCGTGCGACGGATTCCAGCGTCCGATCTCCACCTGGCACGCGCTGGAGTGCGGTGCGCGCCGACACTCCGCGTCGCCTTCAACGATGGACACGAGGCAGATCCCTCCATCTGTACAGGGGGGGTTCAAGGTGATCCATTCGCGAACGGTAGTTGCCGTAACCGCCAACGGAGCTGCTCGCGTCTCGAGTAGCCAAGCTCACTTGGTATCACCGCATGGTCCATGGACACAGCTCGGCCCTCTTTGTCGGCGGAGGCGGTCGGCGTAGCGCAGCTGGGCAACGCCCCACGTGGCAAACTGAATGCACTGGGGCCCAAGTCGCTGAAGCAACCAGGTCTCTCGGGCCTGTCACGTGTTCGTCCCCGCCACTTGGCAGAGAGCTCCGTCACGGTGAGTCAGACGGGGAACCCCGGGATCAGCAGGCAGCAATCCCTCCCCCGGCTTCTCCCACTCTCGCCGCTCCGCCTCTTCCTGCCCTCGAGACTTTGTTGGGAAATCCACCACAATCTCCACTCGGCAACCGGACGCGCGATTGCATTTGACCGCCCGCTTGCCGTGCCCGTGCCCTCCAAACAGGAGAAGCGCGGCCCGCCCGATCTCGCTCCGCTCTCCTCGTCCTCCTCTCCTCCCTTCCTGCTGCCTCGCGCGCGCGTGCTCACAGGTTCTTTTCCGTGTTCCGTTCGCCAACATTCCATCGCCGCGTTCGTTCGCCGAACGGTGCCGACTCAGAGCCGCGTGAAGCTCCGGATCTCCACGGCGAGCGAGAGCCCGCGGAAGAACAGCGCGACCACCCGCCCACCCCCCCACGCGACTGACGACATGGCGCGGCCCCGCCCGGCGTCGACGTCGTCTCGCGCCTCCGCGACGCCCCGCGGCGGCGGCGACGGCGGCGACGGCCATGGCGCGCCGTTGCCGCCGCTCGTCGTGGACGGCGAGCACCGCGCGCGCAAGTGCGGGCGCCACTTTGCCAAGGAGATCTTCCAGGCGCCGCAGCAGTGGAAGATCATCGGCACGCACCCGACCGACCACGTCGAGATCTTTGAGCTCGTGCAGCCGCCCGCGCACCTCGAGCTGGCGGCGTCGTCGGCGCGGAGCGTGCGCGCCGTGCGCAAGCTGCGCGGCGCGATCGAGGACGTCGAGGTCGTGCTGCGCGCGACCCACACGGCGCAGCTCTACGCCAAGCTGCTGCCCGAGCTCTACGTCTCGGGCGGCTGCATCGCCGACTACGGGCTCGTCAAGCACGACACGAACGAGCGCGAGCACACCAACGTCCAATTCGCGATGCACCACGCGCACGTGTGGAACCACGCGCTCGACGAGCACGAGCGCGCGCCCGGTTTTGACCACCACTTGTTCCTCGAGTACTCGCTCGCGACCCACTTGCAGCGCACACAGATCGCGATGCGGCCCGACGGCTCGACCTCGACCGTGACCAAGCCCGTGCCGTCGCTGCTCTACGTGCTGCGCCCCGTGGTCGTGCCGTCCTTCAGCGACCGCCACGCCGAGTTCGAGCCGCACCGGCTCGCCAAGAACCAGCTCAGCGTGACCTACATCGTGCAGCAGGAGGACACCGACAAGCTCTCGCTCGAGGTCGTGCTCGCGTGTTCGTTCAACGAGCCCGAGCAGCTCGTGAGCGTGCGCGCGAGCAACACGAGCGAGATGTGGCGCTTCGTGGTCGCGCTCACGCGGCTCCAGCCGCTCGTCGACGGCGTGCGGCTCGGCCGCGAGGAGACCACGCGCCGCACGGCGCCCGCGACCCACACGCACGGCACGGCCGAGCCCCTGGCGGTCTTCCAGGTGCCGCGGCGAGCCACCGAGGTGCCGTCGCTCCACAGCCACCGAAGCAACGCGCCGCCGCGCGAGCGCGCGAGCACGCGCGTCAAGATGAAGGAGATCTTTGGCCACAGGGACCGCAAGACGAGCTCGGCCGGCCTCGAGTCGTCCGACTCGGAGGACGACTGCTGGGAGAGCGACCTCCAGGCCGCGACGAGCGGCGGCTGCGCCGTGTGCCGCAAGCGGTTCCACGCGTTCCGGTGGAAGAAGCGCTGCGAGGTGTGTCTCCAGGGCGTGTGCGACCACTGCCTCTCGACGATCGCCAACCCGTCGGCCATGCGCAAGAAGAAGCGCGTCTGCGGCGCCTGTCTCTACGGCGGCACGAACAGCGGCTTCGAGCGCGTCACGGGCGCCGCCGACTTTGCGCACGACGCCGACCGTGCCGCGCGAGAGGTGCGCCTGCGCGCGCGGACCGAGGCACCGCTGTCGCACCGTGGAGCGACCAGCCAGCGCGGCTACGCCACCGCTACGACCCCAGACTCGACTGGCACCAGCAGCGCACGGTCCTCGCGTCGGTACACGGCGCCCGAGGCGGCGCGCCGACGAGCCAACACCGCGGCGTCCGCGCGACCCCCACCATCGCAGGGCCCGCCGCCGCTGCCTGTCGTCCAGCCCAAGGTCGTGCAGCCACCGGCTCCGACGGTGCCCACACGAGCAGCTCCGATCATGCTGACGCCGCCGACACCGACGGCCGTGACGTCGTCGTGGGCGAGCGAGGAACAGTCCGGGTGCACGAACCCGGACAGCGAGCTCGGCGACGTCGACGCGAGCCAGAACCCGTACAAGTCCAACTCGTTCTTCGACGAGACCGACCCGTCGGGCATCGTGAGCGACGACGAGTTCGTGACCGTGAACCGCTTGCGGCGCGCGCAGACCGTCGAGATCGGCGACGTGGACATCAAGCGCGTCGAGAAGACACGGCGCCACAGCCGCGCGGCCGAGATGGAGCTGCCGCGGCCCGAGCCGCGCTTCCTGCCGTCGAGCGTTCGCGCGCGTGGCCGCAGCTTCTCGAACGACCACAAGGGGCTCGAGCCGCTCGACCTGAGCGAGTTCCAGCTGCGGCTCTCCAAGAAGAAGGCCGCCAAGGGCGCGCTGACGTCGGCGTCCACCAAGCGCGCGACGATGCAGTTCCGCCAGCTCAAGACGCCGCCGATCAAGTACGACCTGGACTTTGACTGGCTCAACCCGTTCCCGAAGGCGCCGCTGCCGCAGGGCACCAAGGAGCGCGAGCGTATCGAGTACATGGCCACGCAGCTCAAGCTCAACGCGCACACGGCCATGGTGTACCTGCGGCGCGACTCGGTGCTCGAGGAGCTCACGCAGACGGTCGTCGGCAGCCTGGCCACGCAGTGGGACGGCTGCAGCGTCCACCTCATCGGCGAGCGCCAGGTCTTCTGCCTCGCGTACAGCTACCAGGAGCCGCTGCCCGTGAGCGACGAGGCCATCGAAATCGTGACCGAGGACGTCGTCGCGCGCGAGGAGTCAGCGAGCTCGTACGCGCTCTTCCACCAGGCGGCGTTCTTCGTGCCGGACCTGGGCAAGGACGACCGCTTCCGCGCACACCCACTCCACACGGACGCGCACGTCGCGTCGTACTTGAGTCTGCCGATCTACACCGCCGCGGGGAACCGGTCGTGCATCGGAACGCTTGACCTCTGGCGGCTCGACCCGAGCGGCGTGAGTAGCCACATCTCGCAGGACTGGTGGGCCAAGATGGAGCGCGTGCTCACCAAGGTCGCGAGCCGCATCGAGGAGCTGTCGCTCGCCCACGCGGGCCACACGGCGCCGACGTTTCTCAAGTCGCGGCCGCAGAAGGCTCGCTCGGTCGGCTCGTCGACGGACTCGCGCGGGAGCACGCGCAAGGACGACTCGTTCGAGGCGGACCTGCAGGACCTCGAGGAGGAGCAGGTGCTCCGCGACAGCGAGATCCAAGTGCACGACGACGACAGCGACACCGAGTACGAGCTGGACTGGACGACGAGCCCCGCCGAGGTCGCCGCGCCGGCCCCGCACACGCGGCAGCGGCGGCACACGGTGGCCGACCAGTTTGACACGCGCCAGACCAGCGGGTCGTTCCTGGACAACCGCAGCTCGACGTCGTCGTCGCTCGACTTGGAGTCGACCATCGAGTCGCTGCTGAACCAGGCGAAGCGCACGTCGCAGTATGTGCGCGAGCACGGCCACACGCACGCCTAGAGGGGAGCACGTTTTTGTCAGTAGTTGAGTGTCAGTCGGACACGCTGTCGTCCGTAGAGCCAGGAAAGGAGAGCAAGTAGTCGCGTCTCGTTTTTGCCATGGGGGAAGAAAGGATCCCCTTCACACACGTCGTTGTTGCAAAATAGATATACCACGAAGAGACCACTTACGTTGGGACACCGCTTGCTGTGCCTGTCATCACTTTGACTCGGAGCCTTGATTGGTCGCGGCAGCGTTTGCTACTGTTGTACGCGCCGTTTTGTCGAACAACGCGGCCAACCGTCCGAAAATCGAGCGTCTGGATGGCATCTTGGTCACGAGTTGGTTTTCATTCTCCCCTGCCTGATTCCATGTGCCGTGCTGCTTCGCCTTGGCGCTCTGGACCGCCATGGCAGCGACCGGGTCGATTGCGAACAGCTCGGCAGCGAGCCGTCTCTCGGCTTCTTCATCTTCTTCCTCGGTTCGCATGTTCATTCGTAGCAGCTTCTGGCACTTTTCTTCCAGCGTGAGTGTTCTCTTGAGCACTTGAACCGAGCTCTCTTCCACTGGTGATTGTCCTGACGTGGCAGCCTTCGCGGCAGCATCAGCCTTGGCTTTTGCGTCTCGCGCCGCTTTCCTTCGCTCGCTCTCCCGGCCTTTGTTTTGGGCAAGCCCGCGCCCTCCTCGCATAAGATCTTTTTGCCGTCGCACCATTTCTTCTTGCCGTAGGCGTTCACGTTCACGCTGCTGCTGCTGTTGATCCTCTCTTTCTTTCCGTTTCTGAGCAAGCTCCTTCTGGATCTCGATGGTGAACGTCGCGTCATCGAGCTGGCAGATCACGCACCGCTCCTTTGGCTTGCACAGCACACACTTGGGTTTCACGGCATCATCTCCCGTGCTTCCTTTGCGCTCCAACTCCTCCTGGACGAATGCGTGGAAAGTCTCCAGCTGCTCTAGTATCCACAAACTGTTCCTGTCTGCGCGCACCGCCCGCTCCAAGCGCTCGCGAACCATATCGACCGAGCTGAGGGGGCGGCAGATCGCGACCGTCATCCCGTCGGCACAAGAGACGTCGCTCACGCGAGGTCCATTGTACTCGTCCGCTCGCATGCCAACCACACCCACGCTGACGAGGCCGAGCATGGCCACGGCATTCTCCACTTGGACGCGCACAAATCTCCCGTAAGTGTCCACCGGTACACTCCAGCTCCACTGCACTTGGTTTTCTCTCTCCAACGTGAACGATGTGAAGACACTCTGACCTTTCGCTTTCGCGACCGCATACTTGCCTCGTTCTTCGGTATCAAATGGCACCTCGCTGACAAGAACGACATACTTAATCCCCGTGGATCCCCCTGCGGAAGATGGCCGTGACGTTCGGTACGTCGACGAAGTCGATGTCGATGACATTGGTCTCCTCGTTGCGAGCCCGGCACCATCGTCTGCTCGCTGTGTGGTCCGTGAGGACATCGTGATCGGTGTGCGCTTGAACATGATGTTGATTCGTTCAATGCGACTCATCGACCCCAGTTTTACTTGCCAGAACGGACACATTTCTTGCTGAGTCTGCGAGAAGCTCATCCCCAGTGCGTTTTCCGGGTCCTCACATTTTTGCAGCGCGATTTCTGCTATACACGATGCGTTCTGGCTGCTCTGGTAGGAGACAACGCCCAATTTTTCGAGACACAGGTTTCGTGGATACTGGTAGAGACACGCCACCCGCGTGGGTACTTTCACCAGCGGTATGGAGATAGGATGGCCCGTGCATCCGCCGGCATTGTTCCCCCAGGTGAGCAGTTCTCCATCGTGGCTGACAAGTGCGGTGTGCGCGTTGCCACAGCTGACGCGCGTGATCGCCACAGACGCAGGAATATCGGTGTGAACTTCATCTTCTAATGAACTGGCTTTGTCGACTCGCGGGATGTGAAGAGGAGTGAACGTTGGCGTGAAGGACCCCAGCGCGTGGTTGCTTCCAGCAACGTACACTCGACCGCCCGCGACCTTCGAGTCCCCTGTTCTCGACACAATCGCCGTCAAGACTGCAGTGTGGGCCGTGCCACAACTCACGTCAACACAGTTCTCCTTGGCGAGCAGCTTGACACGTGTGGGAACCTCGATTACCCTTAGTTGCCCACCGTTGCGGGGAACTCGATCCTCACCAATGTCACGTCCATCACCCAGGCCGAGTTTACCACCGTCGCCACTTCCCCACACGAACAATCCGCCGTCAGTCGTCAGCAGAGCTGAGTGCGATGGACCACACGCCATTTTTCGAACACGGATCGTCGACCCACCGGGAACAGCCAGTCGAAGTGGAGTGAGTGTGAAGCTCTCCTTCGCAACGCCCACGATCTGCCCGATTCCGAGTTTGCCATGAGTAGCCGAACCCCACACATAGACCTCCCCTTGAGAGGTCAGCGCCAAGCTATGGCTAAACCCACAACAAACGGAGCGGAACCGAAGGTGGTCTAGCGCGGCCAAAGTTTGCGGGGAGTGGATGTCCCTGTGCCAAGCGTCGATGTCGTCGTCACCATCGGAGGCGTGAGGCTCTTCTCCTGGTGGTGAATGCGCGTCACCGCCACTAGTATGGCGGTATTGTCGTACACCTCCTAGCCGACCGAAAGTGCCCACGCCCCAGGTGTAGAGTTTCCCCGTCTGATGAACGGCCAGCGCATGGCGCGAGCCCACCGAAATATCGATCAATGCTTGTTCACCGTTGAAGAAGCGTTGAGGCGCCCCACGTGAGGTCAACCCACTCATGTACAGCATGCCTTGGTCTGTGCCGTCGCAAAAGTAGCCCTCACGTGCCTGCCGCTTGATTTTTTGCTTGGCTCGTGCGATCCGTTTCTTCATCTCGATGTACTCGTTTTCTGTTCGGGTAAACTCGTCGTTCTCGATGCGCACTATATCCTCCTGCAGAATACGCAGTTTGTTCCACAGCATCGTGGTCTTCACGAGGATGTTTTGGAGCTTCTTCTCTAGTCGATCGTGCTTGGCTCGCCGAGCTGCCTTGTCTTGCTCTTTCATGTGGTCGTGAAATTTTGGCCCCAGACATTCCAACTCCAGCTCCAAGCAGTTGCCCAGCTTGTCGATGAGATCCATGCGGGTCTGCTTCGCCATGTGTACACCGCGCAACTCGAGCGCAACGACCAAGTCGTCCACATTCAGATCTGGCTCGATCGTCTCCATGAGAAACGTGTAGGTCGGTGGGATGCGTGGAGCAGCAGGCTTTGGTGGCGTGGTCGAGGTCGCTGGCTCGGCTTTCGTCGTGTCCAATGAATATCTCAGTGGCTTGCCGTCGCTTGCCCCACAAGTCTTCTTCGCCAACTTGCTCTTTAGTATTTCTCTTTTGGTTTGAGCCTGACGAGGAGTTGGGTTGACCTTTTTCGGGAGTTCTGCAGTGGGCGGAGGAGGATCCGGAGGCAATAGATCGAAGTAGTGGCCAAGCAACTCCAACTTCGATCGCTTCTGCTCGTCCGTCGGCAACGGGCGGTTGGGTTTCAAGAACGTCTTCATGTACTTTTGACGCAGATACAATTGGTCGTGCTCGACTTGGTTTCTCTCAACTTGAGAGGGCATGGCCTGCTTGAGCATCTCCGTTCGCACCGTGAGCGGTCTATCCGCAGGGCTCGCTTTTATCTTCTGACCAGAAAACGGGAGCACTGACGCGTCTTCGGTCACTGGGGCCCTATCAAGTGTGGCGGAGTCATAGAAATAGCGCCATTTCTTCTTGCTCCCTCCCCAACAGAAAACTTCACCCGAGTCCGTGAGGGCATACGCTACCGTCGGTCCCAAGGCAACTTTGTTGACACGTTTTCCCCACAAGAAGGTCGGCACTAATGATACCTGGCGACCCGAAAAGGCTTTCGCCGCAGCGACCAGCGTCATCTTCGCTCGAGTCAATGATTCTTGGTGATGCGAAACAGCGGAGGAAGCAGGAGTTGAAATCGGAGGCGTTCGCGCAGGATCATCGCTTTCGTCGCTGTCACTCACGGCGTCGTCTGCCTGGCTTGTCTCGCTGTCGTCTGTCCTCTTTTGCGATAGTGCCTTCAAGCCCAACGTTAGGAATTCTGCGTCTGGCCGCACTCGCGTCTTCCACAAATCGCGAACAACCTCGTAATTCATGAAATCAACGAAATCTGGCTCCATCGGCTCGCCGTCGAACCGTCCGAACGGGCCTTTGCCGAACAGATACACTTGCCCTGCCGCATCGATTGCTTCTGCTAGCACCAGCTTGGAGAGTGTAATCGATTCATCAATGAGCCACCGCCGGTGCGCGGCTATCCGTTCTTCATCGAGCGTCGTCGCGGCTTCGAGCAGCGTCCTCGCCTCTTGCCTCTCCTCGTCGTTCACCAGTATCTCCAGCTTCTTCATAAGAGCGGCACTCGTCGCGAACCTATTGAACTTCTCATGCCGGTTCCGCAGCTCCGCGCGTACATCCACGAGTGTCAACCACACTTTCTTGAACTGGTAGTACGGCATCATCTCCAACTCAGGCTACCATAACAGCACACAGATTCAGCCCGCAACACTTCTCAATCACTCCACCCTTGCCGCCAAGAACGTACATCTTCATGGGCTGCGAAGATGCCTTCCATCCGATCGAGCGGCAGCTTGTGGCCGAGGAACTCGAGCACCTCAATAAAAGTCGCGCGGTCGATCGCGCCCTGCTCGTCGCGGTCAAACATCTCGAACAGGTCTTTCGGCGACAGCGCCTGGCCCGGCGCGAAGCCCATTGTGCGGTTCGGGTTTTTCGGGTCGCACGTGTACAGCGCCAAGCGGAATTCCTCGAACGAGATATGGCCGCGCCGCATCTTGTCGCACCGCTTGAAGTACGCGAGCGCCTTGGGCTCCGACAGCTTGATGTTTAGATCGTCGAGAAGCACCTTGAACTCGTCAATGTCGATGCCGCCCGAGCCGTCGGCGTCGTACTTGTCGAAGAGCTGGGAGATACAGGCTTCAGTTAGAGAGGGCCGCCGACAACCGCACGTGAGGCGAACGTACGGCACGTGGCTCCAGCTCTTTCAGCGCCGCTGGGTTGAACGTCGCGTCTTCCTTCTGGACGCCTGACTCTCCCGCATCCAGCGTCGCTGACTCGATGGGAATCCCATCGATGAACACGACACCTGAAGAAGCAGGAGCAGAAAATGAGCGACAAGAACCGCGATTTCTCCAGCTAGAGACCATGTACGCGTGCGCTGCTTGCGGCCGATCATAGCTGGCGTATCCCTCTACTTGGTTCCGAGTCTTTTTTCACTCGATCGTTCACAAGAAGAGCCGCATTACGCTCCCAAAAGACCGCTCGTTTCCCTTGGGATGGCCATTTCCCTCAGACTCGTGTCATGTGGGAAAATGCGGTGGGGGAAACCGGTCCAATCCTATAAATTGATACCACAAACGATGAGGAAGGCACCGAAAGGAAATGAGGAAATTCACACCCGCAGGAGGTGCTGCATTTGCGTCCTTATATAAGCATCATCATCATCATCGTCATCGTTACCATCACCCGCATGCGCATCGCAGCGGGCGGCCGTTCGTCTATCTACTTCTTCGTGTTGTACGCCGCCGCGGCCTGGTTCATCGGGTTCTCGGGCGCCTTCTTCCACTGCACAATACAAATAATTCGCACCACACCCGACACGCGGGTCAGTGCTCTCGCCGCATATCAAAAGCAAACACTTCCAACGCACCGCATCGAAGATACGCTGCTTGTACTGCGAGAGCTTGAGGCCCGGGTACTCCTCCTTCATCACGGGGAGCATCGCCTCCTCGTACGCCTTGAACGCCTGCAAGAAAAAATAACAACCCAACGCCACCCACTCAGTCCTGCATCCCTCGTCAACAGTACCGATTGAGCCCACATCACGTACCGCCTTCTGTCGCTTTTCCGGGTGCTTGACGAGGTCCTTGTCATCGATCGACAGCACGTCCAACGCGGCGTCCAGACTGCGCGCCTCGCCTTCCACGCCAGCCACACGGTTGCGGTTCTCACCGTACGACGTGTCAAACTTGATGCCCTTGGCGGCGAGCTTCGCCGCCGCGGCCGCCTCTGCCGCCTCGGCCTCCTTCTTTGCCGCAATCATTGCCTGCGTGACCTTGCCGTTCGCCTGAGCCGCCGGCGGCGTCACGCCGCGCGATCCCTTGTTGTTCTTCTTGGCCACAGGCGCAAGCGCCTCCTCCCACGGCTTCTTCTCCTCTTTCTTAGCCTTGGCCGACGCCTGGCGGATGACTGCCTTGTTCTCGACCTTGCTCAGCGCGTGCTCCTCCAGCTCCTGCAGACGCTTGAGCTCGGCCTTCTTGGCCTCGGCCTCCTGGCGCTTGCGCTCCTCCTCCTGGCGTTTGGCGTCGCCGCGGTTGTTGGCGCCCTTGGACCACTCAGCGGCCTCGGCGGCGTCGGCCTGGGCCTGCGCCTTGGCGTTCTTTACCGACGCGGCCGCAGCCTTCTTCGCGTTCGCCGCTTCGACCTTGGAGTTGACCTTCTTCGGGGCCATGTTGCCTTCTCGATCTTTCGTTTTCCACCACAACCGACCGATTTTGGTCGGACCGATGGGTACTTCATTGCTGGTGAACACGTGCGAAAGCATGACATCCGCCCCTGAGTACCTACTTGAAATCGTCCAATGGCGCGTGGCAGACGAGGAGTCATATCTTGGCTCTGTGATCTATGTATCGGATACGAACTCTATTTACCGCTGTTATCGCTGAGGGGAAACATTCGACCACCATCCGAAAACATGTCGAGCTCGGCGGAGGCGTACGGCAAGGCCGTCGGCGGGCGCCTGCAGCTCAAGGGTGGCGTCCAGCTGAAGTGAGACATCTCCTGCTAGTACTTGATGCGCACGTTGTAGTGGCTCTAACGATACCCTCGTCCTGTAGAACAAAGCACAAGAAGAAACACAAGAAGAAGCGTGAACGCGACGACGACGGTGAGGATGGCGACGATGGGCGGAAGGATAAGGAAGTGAAGAAGGAGGAGTTCAAGATCGTCAAGCTAAAGGGGAGCGGACGCATTCTGTCCTCCGGAACGACGATCATGGGCCAACCAGGCACCAGGTTTCTGCTGGAATTGTCGATTGGCGACGCGATCATCGTGCAGCACCCGTCGACGCTCGTGGAGGAGACGCGCATCGTCCGCATGGTGCTCAGCGATGTCTCGTGCTCGGTCAGCTCAGCGTTTAGTTCAGATCTCGTGTCATCCACGCCATTCCAGTACATCAAGGCACCGCCGATGGAGGAAGAGGACGCTGACGACAAGGAGACCCAGAAGAAGCGGAAGCGCACGACTGATGAGGCGCTCGCGTTCGGCACGTACGCCGGCGGCACAGAGGCTGGCACGAGTTACACGTATCGCGTCAAGAAAGGTGGAGCGTACGGTGGGTACGCGCTCGTCTCGGAGCGGGCCGACACGAATCGCAGTCGCGAAGAACTGCTCGATTTCCGTGCCAAGAAGAAGGGAGATAGGCATTGTATGTAATCCAAGGCACTTGACTCCCTGGTACGCCTGCTTACCGCGTCGCACGATTGTCTGCGCTTGACACTTGAACCCTACCACACCAGTTTGACTTCGAAGGGGACTTGTTGGCCGTTTGCCTTTGCGGTCCTTGCCATCCATTCTTCGATCCGGACGGAGTTTTCGGCGATCAGCATCTGCTCTCTTTTGCTGTAGAACGTCGCCGACTGCGCACGTCGCATTAGCTCCCTCCCTTCTGCCTGGCGGCCTTCTTGGAAGCGGCAAGTCGATAGGTTGTTGAGCAGTAAGCCGCTGTCGGGATACTCGGCAAGCAGCAGCTTGTAGCCTTCACACGAGATGTCCGGACGGCCGAGTAAGAACACGAGCATGTAGCGGAACACCTTGGCCTTGAGCGTTTTCACTGGCGCAAAGTGGTACGCAAGGTTGATTAGCGACTTGCAGTGGACGAGACCCTCGCCACACCCTTCTTTCGAGCGCAGCTTGTACTGGAACGCGTTGTCGAGGAGCCGCGAGTCTGATGGATCCAGTCTGAAGAGGACGACTCAATGTGAAACGCTCAGTCTGAACAGCGAATGCCAATGGGCGAAGGCCTACCTTAGCGATGCACCGAGAAAGCGGTCGTTGTTCTCCCACGTACTCAATTGGTGGTTGGAAACGGTAACCATCGTGGCGAGCACGACGGCGTACATCACACGGGCGTGTGCGGCGTGGTTTCCGAGCAGACCGTGGGGGCGCTTGGCGCCTCGCGGGGGTTGTTGCTCGTCACGCTGTGTTGTGCTGCCTTTGTGGAGTTGGTCGCGGGAAGCTGACGATACAGAGTGGACGCTCGAGAGAGCGTGTTCGTCTCCGTCTCGTGATGGCTGCTGCAACCCAAGCCATTGCGTCAAGTAGTGTCCTCCGATCGGAACGAACACCATGACCGGAAAGTACGCGTATCGGTCCATGCTCTTGGTAACAATGCCGTGCTGGATGATGCCACAGGTCGGGAGCATCATGGTACACACGTATGCGACGGCCAGCAACGATGGCACACGGAACTTGCTTTGCCGGACCGCGAGCCAGTACACGAATAGCGGAAACGAAATCACCAACAGCAGATATTCCGGGTTGGTCGACAGATCGAGCTCGCCGTCATGGAGAGCGTAATGCGGGCGAAGCGATGCCGGCCACAAAAGGTGGCGTACCATCCACGCGGGCGTACTCGCGGCCTTGATGATTCGCTCCATTACCGTCAACGTGATCATGTCGGCAAACTCGTGGGCTCCTTCTTCATTGGCAGCTAGAGTCATCACGACAAGCCCGACAGCAGCGACGCCGATCAGCAGTCTGCCACGCACGTACTGGATGGCGAAGCGCAGACACTGAGCGTGGGTTGGGAAATACCCTGTCCGCGCGTAGAGCGTCTGGCCCACGGGAATGAGAACGAGCGAATCGACCAGCACGGTCGCAACCGGGAGCAGGATACAGACACTCTTCGACATAACGGCCGCCACGAAGAATCCTGCAAACCCAATCGACCGTGTTTCAGATTCTGTAGTCTCTCTCAACAGTAGATGGTGGAGGCTGCGTACCGGCGGAGAGCTGTGTCTCTTGGTCGTTGAGCGGTGGGGAGATGATGCCAACAAGCCGTTCCCAGTCTGACGGCGCATTCTCCGTTTCAGGTGCCGCACCTCTCGTGGCACGCGGTGACGGGCTGCGCAGCCTCTCGTTTAGTTGCTTATATACACGCCGGCAATGGAAGTAGAGCGACACGACGGAGAACATGGCAGCAAGCGCATACGGCTGGGCAGACGGCCACCCAACGACTTCGACATGGATCGGGTGGACTGCGAACACGATCAACGCACTAAGGATGCTTCCTGGAAGGTGGTGAGCCGGAGTCAGCGGTGCTGGGTCGAATTGGTGAGTTCCTCTTGGCGACGATTGCGCAAGGTGGTCACTGCAGTGGACGATCGCGAGAACCAGCGCGGCCGTGCGGGCGAGCCCCCACGCCGCCCCGAGATGGAGCAGCAACGTCGCGATGCGGTACGCTCTCGAGTTCAGTCCCGCAGTTGCGTATACAATCGCCTTGAGCAGCCAGCCGAAGGGTTCCCACACATTGATGATCGTCAATGTGAACATGGCGTGGAGGTGCACCCACGAAAGCCCATGATACAAGTTGTTGTCGAGAAAGTTCTCCTTGTCGTCCCAGGTCTCGACAAAGTCCCACGCGCGCGACGGATCGAAGAGCGGCCACGCAAAGCTCGCGACTGCGACGGCACACACCGCGCCGATCCCTTCGTGGATGCCGACCCCCATGCTGGCGACGCGCGCGATCCCAGATGATGTTCTGAACGGGAGAGCTGGTCACGGTGGAGCTGCTCACTCGACGATTTCATTGGTTCATTTCTCAAATCTGATTGGCTGGAAATGGCTCACTTGGCTACACTGAGCCGCTCACTCATTCTTCAGTCCGACTCGCGGAGCGACGACGACAACGGTGCCCACCAAGCAGCTGCCGAGCGGCGCGCGCATCCCCGTGTTCGGGATCGGAGTCTATGAGAGCAAGAAGAACACGTATGAAGCCGTGGTGGGCGCGCTGCGGCTCGGGTGCCGCCACATTGATACGGCGCAGTGGTACCGCAATGATGCGGACGTCGGCCGCGCCGTGAAGGACTAGGGATTACCAAGTGTTCATCACGATCAAGCTATGGGTGTCCGAGTGAGGATACGACAAGGCCAAACGTGCAATTACGTAGTGCAACGAACGCCTTGGCGGCGCGTGCATAGATCTGATGCTGCTCCGCGCGCCAGGCGAAAAGGAGACACGGGCGGAGACGTGGCGTGCACTGGAAGACAAGCAAGCACAAGGCATCGTGCGCGACATTGGCGCGTCCAACTTTGACGAGGCGCATCTGGAGAAGCTCTTCGAGGCGGCCCGCGTAAAGCCAGCCATCAACAAGATCGGGCTCCACCCGTGGATGACGAGGGAATCGCTTGTCTCGTTCTGCCGAGAGCACGACATCCTCGTCGAGTCGTACTCGCCGCTCGCCAAGGCGACGATGTTCGACAACGAGATGCTCCAGCGGATATCAAAGAAGGCAAATGCGTCGCCGGCGCGTACAGTCTCGCCAAGAACGTTATCACATTCCCAAGACAGTCAGCGCGGAACGGCAGAGAGAGAATCTCCAGGCCATGCAGATCCGGCTCGCACCCGAGGACGTCGCGGCGCTGGACGCGCTGGACGAGTACCTCGTGGTCGCATGGGACCCCATCAAACTGCACGACGTATAATATCGTATGAAGCAACAGAGGGGCAACCCAGGACGGGAGAGAGCAGCGTGGGGCGGCACCACCAGCCACGAGATCCTTCCTGTGCGGTGCCGCAATTGCCGCACTGTCTCTGCCTGGGGGCCAGTCGTTCGCGCGGAGTACGTAATCGCGGACAATTGGTCCCGTGTTAAAGTTCAGATTAGGGATGAATTCGGGACAAAATTTCTCAAATTGATATCATGTCCTAATACACAATATTGCTTTGACAAGTGTCACACATGCATTATCAAAGGATCCCGTGATGTAGACTACGATGACCCCGTTAGGAAGGTACAGTATTCTACAATAGATAATAAAACCTAAACATCAGTTGGAGGTTATATTATTTAGCCGATCTCGCCCAGGTTAACCGTCACTCCGAGAAGCTGCTGTTTGCGCGTCACTTGCGGGACCAAAGGGCGGGGAGATCCTAACGTGTCTCCATCGGCCCATTCTCCTTCCGCCGCCTCCGCCTCCGCTCTCTCCACGGGACAGCAGCCCTCCATAGACAGACAGCATGATCTCGTCGCTGTGTAGACAGAGCGTGCATCGCGCGGCCTCGACCAGCGCCGGCCGCCGCGGCTTCTCGGCCGTGCAGGCCTCGCCCGTCGTCGCCGACGCCGCGACGGCCACGGCCTCCACGACGGCGGACAACGACCTGGCCCATGCCGAGTACCTCGCGCGGCCCGTGGCGTTCCCGCTGGACAAGATCAAGGTCGTGCTGCTGGAGAACATCCACCCGCGCGCCGTGGAGGTCTTCAAGCGCGAAGGGTACACGATCGAGACTCACAAGGCCGCGCTCTCGGGCGCGGAGCTCGCGGAGATCGGCGGCGACGCGCACATCCTGGGCATCCGCTCCAAGACGCAGCTCGACGCGGACTTTTTCAAGGGCGTCGGGTGGCACGAGAACCGCCTCTGGGCGGTGGGCTGCTTCTGTATCGGCACGAACCAGGTCGCGCTGCAGGAGGCCGCGAACTACGGTATCCCGGTGTTCAACGCGCCGTTCTCCAACACGCGTTCGGTCGCGGAGAAGACGCTCTCGGAGGTCATCGCTCTCCACCGCAAGCTCTTCCTGCGCTCGTCGGAGCTCCACGAGGGCATCTGGAACAAGTCGGCCACGGGCTCCCACGAGGTGCGCGGCACGACGCTCGGCATCGTCGGCTACGGCCGCATCGGCTCGCAGATCTCGGTGCTCGCCGAGCTGCTCGGCATGAAGGTGATCTTTTACGACCCCGTCAAGTGCCTGCCGCTCGGTAACGCGCGCCAGGTCGACTCCTTCGAGGAGTTGCTGAGACTCTCGGACGCCGTCACGCTCCATGTGCCGGCGATCGAGTCGACCAAGAAGATGATCAACGCGAAGACCATCGCGCAGATGAAGGACGGCGCGCTGCTGATCAACAACGCGCGTGGCTCGGTCGTGGATCTCGAGGCGGCCGCCGAGGCCATCAAGTCGGGCAAGCTCGGCGGCCTCGCCGTCGATGTGTTCCCCGTGGAGCCCGAGAAGAACGGCAAGTCGTTTGACACGCCGCTGCGCGGCCTGCCGAACGTGATCCTCACGCCCCACATCGGCGGCAGCACGGAGGAGGCCCAGGAGAACATCGCGATCGAGGTCGCGAGCAAGCTTGTGCGCTACGTCAACTCGGGCGCGACCACGACCTCGGTCAACACGCCCGAGCTCGACATGCTGCCGATCCGGCCCAACTCGATGCGCATCCTCCACTTCCACGAGAACGTGCCGGGTGTGCTCAGCAAGATCCACTCGGTCTTGTCCGACTACGGCATCAACGTGACGTCGCAGTACCTGCAGTCGAACCCGCGCCACGGCTACATCGCGCTGGAAGTGCAGAAGGTGCACAGCGAGATCGTCGAGCGCGAGCTCGCCAAGATCAAGGAGACCATCCTGCTGCGTACGGTGCTCTAGACGCCACTCCCCCCTTGCACCACACGCGGCGGCCGCTGGATCCTGCATGTGCCGACGGAACCAGCAATGGATACGAATCCGAAACCACAAAAAAGAAATCCCAACTGCCTCCTACCTCTTCCACACAGAAGCGCAATGATGGCCAGCAGCGACTGCTCCACTCTACCTGGAGCGGCGTCTGCTGGTCTTTGTTTTGCATGCACTCACCCGCTACACGAGAGGCGTATCCCGCCCGCTGTACTACTTGCGTTGCATCCAGAATACAATCCGCTTTGGAGTTGGTTTGCTGTTGCTCGTGTTGTCTGATAACTTACCCTCACCCTCGTCTTCGGTCTATTGCTTCTATCGTTGTTCTATCTACAACACTCGGTTCGGGTCCTCCCGCATGAGCGACTGGAGGATCTCGTCGACGTCGACGCCCATGCTGTCGATGTACGTGCTGGACGCACTCGCCTCCAAGTCGCGCCGCGTGGACCGCGCCTGCTCGACCAACCCACTGCATTCATCGCCGCTGTCTTCGTCGCAGAAGTACAAGTTCTTGCGGTCCGACTCCCAGCCGCGCAGGTTCATCTTGAGCTGCTGGCGGTGCTCGGCCGTGCGGAACTGCTCGTTGACGTCCTCGCCGAGACCGAGAAAGTCCTCGAGCACGCGGATGACCTTGCAGCGCGTGAAGCCGCTGGACGAGACGCGCAGCAGAAAAAAATCGTCGCGGTACAACTGGAAATGGTGCAGCACCGTGGCCATGAACTGGTTGAACGCGAGCGTACGGTGCGTCACGGCGGCCTTCTTGGTCCACTGGAGACTCAGCAGCGCGCTGCGCGGGAACGGGAACAGCTTGAGGATCGCGTGCAGGCTCCAGAACGGGCACGAGCCGAGCATGCATGTGCACGTCTCGGTGTCGCGGCAGTTGGAGAACGCAAGCAGCGCGCGGTACAACGCGCGGCACGCGGCGTACGTGCGAGACACTTCGTGGAGAAACGGCGCGGCGTGCGGCACCTCCACGGCCATGAACGCCGACGGATCGCTGTAGCGGCGACCCGTGGTCGAGTCGCGCCAGTTGATCGTGAGCGAGGACGGCTCGCCAATGGACAGGCGGCGACGCATCCGCTGCGACCGCGCGGTCGACAACGACAACGAGAAGGACGACGACTGCGCGGTCGGACGCGGCCGCACGGCGAACACGTACGCGGGCGCGCCCGTGGGCGTCTCGTCTACTCGTGACACGGAGACGAAGATGTCGCGCACAATCGATTTGCCCGCCATTATAGTGAGCTCAAGCCGGCAAACTGGAGGATGAGCTCTCGCCCCCTTGCGCTCGTCGAACACTTTTTCCACTGCGGCGTGTTTCGCTCGAGACGACTGGCGCCGGTCGCTTCGGGACGGAAGTGTTTACCGCTGGTACGCCTCCGTGAACGCTGGTGGCTGCTCGCAGATTGAGACACGGGCACGTGACGCCGCCGGGAGCTCGACCGTGGAGATGGCTGCGGCTCACGTCGAGATGCTGACAGTCCCAAACGCCCGTCAGAGCGACTGAGCAGCGCGCGCGGGCAGCAGAAAAATGCCGCCCACCGACACGTGAGAAGAGCTCGGTGAGCCGATCGCACGTGGTTATTGGACCACCGCCATTGCCCAAGACACTGGCGCTGTGCCAAACACGGCTGACGCACCTCGCGCCGATCTCGCGATCAGGTGCCACTGTGCAGTTCGAGGCTCGACCAGTACGGGGACGCTCACCAATCGCCGTCCATCGACTGGCCGGGCGGCGCGACTTCGGTGCTGGCAGCAACACTTCTGTAGAACTGTACTGCATGGTGGGGAATTGACGCGGCTGAGCGGCTCAACGAAAACCCCATGCGCTCTTCAAAAAAGAAGCGGCGCGCAACGCGCGGCCGCGCGTAAAAAGCCGCGAGGGCTTGGGGTCGGCTGCGCGACTCACGCCGACCGCAGCGACTGACTCTGGACCCACACACTTGCTGCCGCACTGCAGCGTCATCTGCAAAATGCGAGAGACCGGGCCCATGTCCGTCGGCATTACACCACTAGCGCAGCTGCCGGCGTTCGGGCGTTGCAGCTGGCGGAATGAAGGGATCCAGTGTCACTACGTAAGGGCAATGTAGCCATGCCACTATAATGAGGTTATTGTTCTGGCCAATGAACAGATCAGGTGAGTTTCGATTGGTC
>JAADVV010000296.1:0-19451 GCA_023335905.1 Pythium pyrilobum | reverse complement strand
CCCCCCCCGCTTCGACTGCGGCTCGCTTCTTACGAACGCATTCCACGGTGGCTCGTCAGGTGGCTCAGTTGAAGGCAGCGCACGAAGTCGCCGCAGACAAGAGCGACCGTATTCGTGTGCTGGAAACCGCTTGTTCGCGACTCGAGACGACGCGACTCCGCGTCGCTGCCTGGAAGCGAGCGCGGCTCGACGAACAGCAGCGTGGCGTTTGGTTCCGTGATGTTTTCCTCGAGTGGAAAGCTCAGATGCTGACATCGAAAGCCATTCGCGTCCACGAGACCAAGGGTTGTGCAGCGAGGAGGCTAAAGCGGCTCGAGCAGGCCAAGATCGAGCTGGAGACCAAGCTGCGCGTCACACACAGCACGCTGGACGCGACGAAATCGTGGCTCGGGGCCCAGCGCGAGGAGGTTCGAGCGTGGAAGATCCTCTTCGAAGCCCAATTCTCGTCGACGGTGCGTTGCATCCAACTGCATTTCGTCTGTCGGGTCTATTTCGTACTCAACATGAAGTATGTTGTAGGTGGTAGCTCGACTCCAGCTCGAACAAAGCGAGTTGAAGCGAGTGTGCGACGAAAAAGTCAGCGCGGCGTATCGAGAAATGGAGACTCTCAAAGCAGCACTTGGTTGTCAGCTGAACGGAGCTCGAGAGCGGGACATCGAATGGAAGAAGCGGTCTCGCCGCCACGTGGAGGCATTGGCTTGTTGGTTGAATCTGTTGCACCTGGAGCAACTGCGTGCGCGCGCTTTCCATGTATGGTGTGAATTCACGTGTTGTGTGCGATTACTACTAACCACTGACCCGTTGACGTTGTGTAATGGACTTCTACTAGGGCTGGAAAGATGTGTACTTAAGGAACGTTGTCGCGCAGACCACTCACGCCGTGATGGTCGCGAGGACAGCACGCGCGATGGCAGTAGCCTCTCCACGCTATGGCTCTCCTGGCGAGATCCAGTCGCCAGTGATTGGTATTAAAGAGAAGATCGAGCTGGGCGTACCCAGACACGGCGACGCCCTCATCGGATCGTCGGCAGCTGAGCACGAAATGTGGAAGCGATGGCGACGCGTGACATCCGTCGATGAGAAGACTATCAGGCAAAGTGATGCCTCCAGCACGATGTACCCCTCGACGCGTTCGCCGAGCTCTGTATTGCACGAGCTGGTTAGGCATTCCGCCAGCAAGCAACGCACTGCTGAGCATTCACGCACGCCGACCGGTACAGCTACCACGCACCGCCGCGCGAGTGTCACGTAGTGTTGAACTGTACGCAAGCAGAGCATCGTGAAACCTGTGTACTTCGAAGTGTATCTACTGAAGTATGTGAGTAGTCGTCGGTCGTCATTCGCAGCCCGACTCGTTGTCCGCGGCTGGAGACATCGACATGGCTTGGACTGGTTCCATCTCGATAGCAGGCACCGCTGGGTCTGTGGGCTGCGTGGCGGCCGCGCTATTTGTGGGTGCCTGTGGCTCGGTTGCGACGGCGTATTTTGGGGCCGGACGATGGGGGAAAAGATCCGTGCAGCCATCGCTGAGAGGCCGCCGGAGATGGAAGCCCAGTCGCTGTACGGAGGAAGCGGAGCCGATCGAGCACTTGGTCCACCGCGCAGGTGGAGACGACGTTATTGAGCGTGATGCGCACTCGAAACCATGTCTCTGCGCCGCCTGCCAACGGCGAATTTGTCAATGCTGCCGCCATCGCGTAGCTGGCGGTGATGAACGCGGCCGCATGGTTTCCAACGTCCAAGATCGTTCCTTCTCGCCCGAGGTGTTGCGCGCGGCGTGTGATGATTGAAGTGCACACGTGCCAATGATTGTGGACCGCGTGGTGAATGGCGGCGTGGGTGCGGCCACGGGGCACGACACTGTCCTGAGCGAGTTCACCGGACACTACTGTAGTTCACCAATCTCCTCTCCTCGCGCCGACTAAGTGACGTCATGAATCGAAGAAACCGGCGCCGCTTCCTGCTGCCACATCTGAAGAAGCAAGAGATGCAGTCGAGTAGGTCGCAGTGGGCCACCCAGGGTTACAAAGCGTGCGTGCGCGGCCATGTTCGCGAAGCGGTGCCACCGACAAGATACGTGCGCAGTGCTCGCGAGTGGGCGACTCGATACAGCACGGAGAACAGGAAGGCGGCGGCACCAACGAACGCTCCCGCAAACCCGGCGTACGCAGTAGTTGACCACGCCCTCTCGTAGTTCCGAGGCGGCACGGCGAATTGCATTGAGCAGGTGAACGGGGAAAGGCACTCCTGCAAGCCGTATCGGTAGGTAACCTGGCGACACGTCAACCAAGCGCATCCTGACTCGGTGAGGGCCTGCAACAAGTTTGCTTCGTTAAGTTAGTTGGACACGGGGTATCCCAATCCATTGCCTTCAGGAAGGACTGTATGTGCAGTAGCTTGTCGGCTTCGCGTCCAATTTCGAGAGGCTGGCAGCGACTTCCTGATCTCGAGAGCGCCGCTGCCGCGCGACGGCGTCCCGTCCTCCTCCACTCCTGGCCATGATTCCAGCACCTTGTGAATCCCATCGCCGCCCCCGCGTGCGTCGACCACACCAGCTCGCGACTCGTCCCTGTGGCCTTATGGGGACCGCACTGGTATTTATAGAGGAGGCCCGGCCGCGAGCCCACCGACGCCTCCCCCGCCTTCCATCTTGAGGCGTCCGCGAGTCAAAGGCTTCTTGCTCGGAGACGTCTCGTGCATCAACTCCGTCGATCAGCCTCGCCTCTTTCCGTGCCATGGCGCCGCCGTCGCCCAAGAAACCGCTCTTCGACTCGCCGTCCAAGCACGGCGTGCACCCGGCCATCAGCGCCTTCACGCCGACCGAGACGCGGTTCCGCTGGCAGGACGCGACCAACTCGACCGACGCGCTGTACGCGCTGCCGTCCTGCATCGGCGCCGGCGCCAAGAAGAGCTTCGGCACGAGCACGCGCGAGGACTGGGACCCGACGCGCAAGCAGGCCAACGACTGCGCCGGTCCGGGCTCGTACAAGGCCGTGGACGCGTGCGGCCGCCAGCCGAGCTCGCTCTGCCGCAACAGCAGCGTGGCGGCGTTTGAGAACGCGCCGCGGTCGCCGCTGCGCAGCGACGCCACGCCGTCGCCCGGCCCGATCTACGATCTCTCGACGTCCATCGGCACGTCGCCGACGCCCAAGTTCGGCACGTCGAGGCGGCCGCCGCTGGGCGGCAAGAGCGACGGCCCCGGCCCGAACCTGCTGCTCCAGAGCCAATTCAAGGAGCTGCGGCAGGGCGTCGCGCCGACGTTCGGCACGGACAGGCGCGCGGGCTCGGGCGGCGGCGCGCGCGGCGTGCCGGGCCCGATCTATGACGTCAGCCCCACGGGCTTCCCCACGGGCGCGACCATCTCGTTCGGCAAGGCCAAGCGGTTCGGATAATACGTACAGGTGCACTACGTCGCCGAGAGAGACGACGCGTCTTGTTCATTTTGTTTGTTTGTTTTTGCTTTTTCATATGTGTCATTGCGGGTTTTCCAACGACCGCCACGAGGAGAGGAACGAACGAACGACCGAACGCTCTCCCACGCGAGCAGCCACCGTCCGACAGCCGCCGCCGCCGATCCATTCCGCTACGTCTCGTTCCCTCCATGCATGCATCGGGCGGGCGGCAGGCGGACGTGCACCGACGGCGTCGCGGGGGGTGGGTCCCCGACAACGGACCGACCCACGGGACGCTTACAACAGCTCGAGCTTGATCTCCTTGGCGGCCTTGAAGTCGGCGGCCTCGAGGTCGAAGCGCTTCATGTAGGCGTCGAGGTCGGCCTGGAGCTCGGCCTGCTCGGCGGCCGAGAGCGTGATGACCTCGCCCTGCTTGGCCTCGAGCGAGGTCGCGTAGGCGCGCAGCTCCTTGGCAAAGAGCGCGGCGACGTCGTCCTCCTTGTCCTCGCCCTCGACCTGCGAGAGCACGTCAATGGCGTTCTTGAAGGCCGCGGCCTTGACGTTCTTGTCGCCCTTCTCGAGGAACGAGCGCACGTTCTTGGTCGCGGTCGCGACCATGGCCTTCTGGAGCTCAAAGTTGTACGCGGCCTCGATCTGGCGGATCGACTCGAGGTTCTTCACGAACGTGTCGCGCGTCTTGTGGCGCAGCTTGGACGACTGCACCTCGCACATGAGCTCGACCGCGGCCTTGTGGGCCTCGGCCACGGCCGCAATGTCCTCGTGGATGTTGAGCATGGCCTTGTGCGTCTCGAGCGTCTCCTTGGCGAGCTCAATGTTGGCGTCCTCGACGGCGTTGTGCTCCCTAACCATCACGACACAGCAGCAAGCAGTCGGTCAGTCCGCGGCGGCGACAGAGGGGGGGGGAGGGGGGGCAAACCCATCGACCAGGCAGGAGAATACTACGTACGCGAGGATGGCGTTCGAGCGCGCGTCAAAGTAGGACGCGATGGCGTCGCCGCCAAACTTGTACACGGACGTGCAGAAGAGGAAGAAGCACGCCGCGAGCTGCGACTCCTCGTTGAGCACGTACACGCCCTTGCTGAGCATCGGGATGGAGAGCGCGGCCGCGATCGGCGCCGAGATCTTCCAATCGTCGAGCCCGTACTGCGTGAGCAAACCCGGGTGGACCGCAGCGGCCTTCTCCTCGTCGCGGCGCGGCGCGCTCGTGTGGAAGAGCGAGACGGGACGCGCGGCCTGCACCTGCGCGAGCGCGCGGCCCTGGGCCAGCGCCTTGCGGAACGCCACGCGAGTCAGCATCGTGCGAATGGGGATTGGATGGGGGCCGAGGAATTCCGCTTTATTATACGAGGGGGGGGAGGCAGGCGGCGGAGCAGCGCCGCACAACCAGAGGAGGAGACCAGTCGCTGGGGGGGCGCAACATCTGGACACGCCCTCGCGCGACATTGAAACGTTTCGCGCAACGTAGGAGGTGGAAGCGCAACATTGGAAGTGGCTGCCCAACGCAGGGCGAAGAGAAGCCACCTTCGCGCAACCTCCCACCATCCAACGCGCAGTGAACGGTTTGGACAGGGAGCGGAACGCATTCGATCTTTTGAACAGGTTATGGTATATACCTGGTATTGTACTCGTGACAGGGTACGTAACCCTCCCATGTGACTTGTGAAAGGACACCACGGCTTTAGCAGGAGGAAGCACAGAGTGCTCACACGTCGCAGAAGTTGCCGTGTGGGCCAAAATTACCGCCAAGACGACGGCGGCCGTGCACGACCGCACGGCTCCTGCTTCTCCGTCCTCGCGGTCCGATCCACGGTTGCCAGCAATGGCGTTACCTTTCGCCGCCGCGGGCGTGATCACTCCGCCTTTCAGCTTTGACGCGATGGGCGTGTGCGCGAGCACGGGCGCCGCGGCGTTCGCCAAGACGTACGAGGTCGACGAGGCCGCGGTGCTGGGCCAGGGCTCGTACGGCACGGTCCTCCAGGGCCGCAACAAGCGCACGGGCGACGCGGTCGTCGTCAAGCGGATCGACAAGGCCGCCGTGGTGGAGAACGAGCTCGGCGCGTTCTGGCAGGACGAGGTCGCGGCGCTGCAGCAGTGCACGCCGCACCCCAACCTCACCGAGCTGCTCCACGCGTACGAGACGCCCGCGCACGCCGTGATCGTGACCGAGATGGCGCTCGGCGGCGAGCTCTTCCAGGCGCTCATCCGTGTACGTGAGGGTGCGCTTCGCTGTGTACCGACGGCGGCGGGTGGACTAACGGCGTCACGACGGAATTGCAGGACGGCGCGTACTCCGAGTGGGACGCCAAGCGGTTCGCGCGCGACATCTTCGAGGCGCTGCGGCGCATCCACGGCGAGCGGCTCGTCCACCGGTACGTGCGGCTATCGATCGTTTACCCGTTTACTCTGGCTCCTGTGCTCTGCGTTGACGTGAGGCCGCGTTGTTTGCGCTGTGGGTAGCGACGTCAAGCCGGAGAATCTGCTGCTCACGTCCAAGGACCCCAGGGGCGCGCGCATCAAGCTCGGCGACTTTGGCTCGGCGATGCCGCAGGGCGGCACGAGCTTTCTGAGCTGCACGCAGCTCACGTGGGCGTACTGCGCGCCCGAGATCCTGCGCGAGATGCTCGCGGAGCCATCGACGGCGAGCGCGGCCGAGCGCGAGGACGCCGCGCCCCGAGCCAAAGTGGCGAACGCGTCGGCGACCGCCAAGAGTGACGTGTGGAGCGTGGGCATCGTGCTCTACGTGCTGCTCAGCGGCGTCCATCCGTTTGATCCGGACGGGCGACAGACCAAAGACCAGATCATCAGCAATGTGCTGCGCGGCAGGTACTCGCTGATCGAGCCGCCGCTCTGGGCGAGCGAGATCTCGGCCGAGGCCAAGGCGCTGCTGCGGCTGCTGCTCGACGCGGACCCGTCGAACCGGCCGACGGCGAGCGAGGCGCTCGCGCACGCGTGGTTCCGCGACGCCACGACGCCGCGCGTCGCGCTGCAGGTGTCGGTCTCCAACGGCCTCGGCCAGTACCAGTTGGCCATGCAAAAGAAGTTCCGCACGAGCGTGATCGTCGCGATGGCCGCGCAGTCGCTTCGGCGCAGCCTCGAGCGGATACGCAACTCCAAGTCTGCGAGTGGCCACTTCGACCCGACCAGCGGCGACTCGGAGGCGGGGCCCCCTGTGGAGACTGTCACCGCGCAGGCAGCTGCACCGGAAGGCCATCAGCCGTATGCGCAGCAGCCCGCCAGCGACGCCCCTGCGCCGCCAGTGCGCCAGTCGAGCGCGGCGAGCAAGCTCTTCCGACGGGAGGAGCCCGCGGAGAAGGAGGAAGAGGAGAAGGAGACTCGCGACGGCAAGACCAGCGAGCAGCAGTCCATGGACCTCATCGACGAGTTTGACGGCGGCGCCAACGCGACGCGCGCGGCCAGACCCCTCGTAGATTAATAGCATCGAATCGACTCGACTCGAACGAAACGACGCGTCGGTTCACGGTCTCTCTCTCTCTCTCTCTCTCTCTCTCTCTCTCGTGTGTGTGTCTTTCTGTATCGGAGACCGTCGCGATCGGTACGAAATGTGGCCGCGGGCATGACGACTCCGGCGCCGCCGCTCGCGATCCCGGCGCAGTACCGGTCCTTCTTCACGGATGCGCAGGCCGAGGAGCTCGTGGCGCAGTTCCAGCTCAGCGATGGCGACGGCAGCGGCGCGATCGACGAGCGCGAGTTCCACGCGCTGCTCACGACGCTGCAGCTGCAGGTGACGCCGCAGGAGGCGAGCGAGCTGGTCGCGAGCATCGACGTCGACGGCAATGGGCTCGTGGACTTTGCCGAGCTCGTGGGCATGGTCGTCAAGATCAAGCAGGGCGACGCGCAGTTCCAGAAGCTCAAGGCGTTTCTCGACGCGCTGGACACGACGCCCGTCGCGTCGCTCGAGCGCGAGGCCGCCAAGTTCCAGATCCACGTGCGGTACCAACTGCTGGACGAGAAGCCCGGCACCAAGTCCACGCCGCCGATCTTCGTGATGGCGCTCACACTGCAGGGCAAGTGGGTCCAGGACGGCGGCGGCGAGCTGACGCTCCAGGCGGTCGGCAGGACCACGCGCGAGGCCAAGTTCAAGGCCGCCGAGCAGGCGCTCGTGCGCATGAAGCAGCTCAAGCCCGGGCTCGCGTTCGAGCCGGGCGAGGTGCCGCCGCCATGGCAGGCGTGGCTCTTTGACAACCTCGAGACGGGCTCGACGCCGCAGAAAGTCATGAAGAAGCTGCGCGAGAAGGGCTTCTCGCCGGCGCAGAACGGGCTGCTCATGCAGCGCATCTCGACCCGCGCATCGTCGCTGCGGCTGCGCCACAAGCGCGGCAGAGCGACGGCCACGGGCACGCACGTCGCCAGGGCGTTGGTGCCGATCTACGACGAGGCCGAGGGCGACAGCCATGGCAGTGAGACCGCCGTGGACGAGGACTCTCCAGAGACCGCGAGGAGCCAGCTGCAGCCAACGAAGAAGACGTCGACCGTCAAGCGGCGCAACGGGCTCCACCCGCTCTGGGTCCACTGGGCGCGGCAGGAGCTCGCGCGGGGCATCGACGGCGGCGTCGTGCTCGACGAGCTCGTGGCCTTGGGCTTCGAGCCGCACAAGTTCCCGTTCGTCGCGCAGACGTTTGTGCGCGCGAGCTACCTCCAGCGGAACAACCGAGATCGAGGTAGCGAGGCCGGCAGTGCGTCCCCGCAGCCACAGCCGCAGCCGCAGCCGCTGACGCCACGCAGCAGCAAGCAGCAGCCGCGCCGCGTGAGCGCCGCGCAGAGCTCGCTCGCGCCGCGGCCGTACTGCTTCTGGCGCTGCCTCGACGACGGCGAGCTGCGCGAGGTTGAGCTGTTCGTGCACGGCGGCCAGGAGCTCAACGTCGCGCAGCTCGACGCGGCCTCCAAGCTCGAGATGACGCCGCTGCAGCTCGCGAGCAAGGCCGGCCACGTCGAGATCGCGGCGTTCCTGCTCGCGAGTGGCGCCGCGGTCGACCAGCGGGACGCGTTCCACCGCACGCCACTGCTGCTCGCCGCGCGCGAGGGCCACACGGAGATCTGCCGCCTGCTGCTCGCGCACGGCGCCGACCTGCTCGCCGTCGACGCGCTGGGCAACACGCCGCTGCACTGCGCGGCCGCGAGCGGCAGCGCCTCGACCGCCGACCTCGTGCTCGAGACGTTTGACGAGCGGCTGCTCGTGTTCCTCGCGCAGCTGCCGCGCGCGCGCAAGACGAGCTACGCGCAGGTCCTCGCGCAGGCCCACGCGTCCGTGATGCGCGCCAAGCTGCGCGAGAACGAGCGCCGCCGCTTCCACGTGAGCTGGTGCTGGGACGCGCTGATGGTGGTGTACGATACGCTGTTCGGTCGCGAGCCCGACGCGGACGACGGCACCACGACGGATCGTGCCGCGCGGATCGTGCCGCGGCCGCGCGCCGCGTTCCTGCAGCACGTTCTCGCGCGGTACCACGACCGCTTCCTCCAGAGCCGCCAGCTCGAGCTGCTTAAGGACTCGGACGACTCGGACGAAGACGAGGACGAAGACGAGGACGACGGAGACGCCGGAGACGCCGGCGTGCGGCAGCGCAAGGCCGCGGAGCGCGCGGCGCGGCGCGAGTGGGTCGCGTTCGACGAGGTCGCGTTCTGCGTGGACCTGAGTCTGCGCGAGGGCTTCAAGAACGCCGCGAACGCGCAGGGCCGCTCGCCGCTCCACGTGGCGTGCGACGCCAACCTCGTGTGCACGCACGAGCTCGCGGTGCAGTGTCTCGCCGAGACCCACGGGTGCGACCCGGAGCTGCGCGACCACGGCGGCCGCACGCCGCTGGACTTGGTGCTCGCGCGCAAAGGGCGGCCCGGGTCGCCGCGCGGCGACCTCGACACGGAGCGCGCGCTCCTGGCGGCGCGGCGGCGGCGCGTGGACGCCAAGGACGCCGAGCGCGAGCGCCGGCGGCTCGAGACCAAGCGGATCGCGTGGCGGCGCGAAGTGGAGACCATGGCGCGCGACTTCGCGTCGCTCGAGACGCTCGAGCTCGCCAAGCAGACGGCCAAAGCGGGCGGCTCGGCGGCGGCGGCGGTGTCGTGCAGCGGGTGGGAGATGTACGAGGAGCCGCTGAGCCGCAACCGCGTCTTCGTCAACGCCGCGAGCGGCTTTGTGCAGCGGCAGGTGCCGCCCGCGGTGGCCGCGCACGCGAGCGAGCGGCTCGCGTGGAAAGAAAAGCTCGAGCTCCACGCGCACTTTGTCGAGCAGCACCGCGAGCTGCCCGCGTGGGAAGTCCACCGCGTCCACGCGAGCGACGTCTACTTGTTCTTCAACCGCGTGACCACCGAGTGCCGCTGGCTGCCGCCCGCGGAGGCGCCGCCGCGCGGCTGGAAGACCGCGCGGATCTTCCAGGACCAGGCGCAGCTCGACGACTGCGAGGACGCCGCGGCGCTGCGGCTCGCGTTCTCGCGCGAGTTCTCGGCGCCGCTGCGCAGCGACGCGCTGCGCGGCCGCCGCCTGGGCGACGCCTGGCGCGAGTGCGCGCTGTTCGGCGTCGTGTTTTACTGGCACGAGCCGAGCGGCGCCGTCGCGGTGGACAAGCCGGCCGCGGTGCTCGAGGCCGAGTCGTGGCGGCACGCGCAGGTGCGGATCCGCGCGCGCAGCGAGGAGATCGAGCCGCTCGCCGGCGGCTGGCGGCGCTGGTACGACGCGCGGTCCGCGCTCAGCTTTTACTTTGACGACGCCTCGGGCGAGTGCGTGCTGGACGCGGACGCGGACCGCGCGTTCCGGCGGCGGGTGTGCCGGCCGCGCGGCCCGCGCAAGATCCGCGACGCGCAGCTCACGGCCGAGGAGCGCACCAAGCGGCTCGAGGAGCACGAGTGGAGGCAGTCGCTCGAGCGCGCGCGCCAGCGGGACGCGCGCCACCGCGAGAACGACGAGCAGGCCGCGGCGGCCGCGCGCGCGCTGGAGACGCACGAGAGCGAACACGGCGAAGAGCTGCGGCGGCTCGAGGCGAGCGTGACCAGCGAGCACTACGACGAGGCCGCCGGCCGCCCGCTGGGCTACGTGGACGCGCGCTTCCAGCGCGAGAAGGAGGTGTTCCTCGCGGCCAAGCAGCTCGACAGCATGGTGTCGCTGAACCCGGCGGCCGCGCGGCCGCGCCACGAGCTCGACCGCGCGGCCGAGATCTCGCTCGAGCTGGACGCGCAGGAGCGCGAGCACGCAGCGGTCGAGGACACGACCGGCGCAGCCTCGCCGCTCGGCGTGCGCGAGCGGCGCCGCGTGGCGCGCGTCCTGTGGAAGACCCAGGAGCGCGTGCGGCTCGACCTCGTCCTGTGCCGCTGGGGCTGCGCCGCGTGGCTGCCGCGCGGCCAGAGCGTGGGTGTCCACGAGCGGCTCGAGTGCGCGCGGCGGCGGCTCGTGTGCCGGCTCGGCTGCGGCGCCGTGCGCGAGGACCGCGCGTGGCAGCGCGAGATCGCGGCCCACGAGGACCCGCTCTTGGCGCACTGCGACTCGCGCGTCGTGCGCTGCCCGCGCGACTGCGGCGTCTTCACGCCGCACGTGCGGCTCGCCCACCACCTCGGCGAGCTGTGCGTGCGCCGCCCCGTGGGCGATCTGCTGTGCCGGCTCGGCTGCGGTGCCGTGTACGCCGGCGGTGCGCACGAGCTGCTCGCGCTCGAGCGGCAGCGCGTGGCCCACGAGCAGGACGCGTGCGCGCTGCGCAAGGTGCAGTGCACGTGGCCGGCGTGCCGCGCCATGATCCAGGCGCGCGACCGCAACGACCACCGGCGCGCGCACCTCGTCGCGTCGGGCGTGTGCAGCTTCCTCACGGCCGAGGTCCACGAGTACACGGTGCCGCGCGGCGTCAGGCAGCTCAAGCTCCAGGCGTGGGGCGCCGGCGGCGGCAGCGGGCTGCTGCGCCGCCAAAGCGTCGGCCGCGGCGGCGGCGGCGCGTTCGTCGAAGGTGTGTGCCGCGTGGTCCCCGGCGAGACGCTGTTCCTGGCCGTGGGCGAAGGCGGTGCCGGCGGCAGACACGCCACGATGGCGCAGAGCGAGCAGCGCGAGGAGATCGAGACCCACGTGGGCGTCGCCAGAGGCGGCGCGCCCGGCGGCGGCAAGGGCCACGCCGGCAACAAGGAGAGCGCGTGCGGCGGCGGCGGCGGCTTCACGAGCGTGTACAGGCGCGGCGCGTTTGGTATCGAGTACCTGCTGATCGCCGCGGGTGGCGGTGGTGGCGGCACGTGCCGTGACGGCGGCGGCGGCGGTGAACTCCAGGCCGCGCGCTTCCAGGACGGCGATGAGGTCCGCGTGGGGCGGCCCGGCGGTGCTGAGGCGGGAGGCGCGGCCGGCGCGTGCGACGAGCACAACCCAGTGTGTCGCTTCGTGGGGACGGACGGAGGCGCGCTGCAGGGCGGCGACGGCGCCGAGTTTGGCGGCGGCGGCGGCGGCGGACGCTTTGGCGGCGGCGGCGGGGGCTTCGCGCCGGGCATCGCCGGCGGCGGCGGCGGCGGCTCGAGCTTTGTAGACGAGGCGGCGTTCGAGCGCAAGTCGATCACGGTGGCGATGGGGAAAGCCGTGGAGCCTGGCGGCATGGACCGCCGGCCGCCGCGCGCCGTGCGGTCGGCGTACTGGGACGTCGTGGACGGCGTCGTGGGCGCGGGCGGCGCGGGGTCCGCGGCGAGCGTCGCGCGCGGCAACCACGGCGGCGTGCGCCTCGCGCGGCCGGGCTTCTTCAAAGACATGCACCACCACCACCACCACCACTGCTGAGCGGCACGTGGGGGAGAGAGAGAGAGAGAGAGCGCATGTAAGAGCGGCGCGTCGCGGCGCATCTTTGTGACCTCGAGCGACGACAGCGGCCGCGGCGGACAGGCCACGGCAGTGGTGTCCGTCGGTCGAAGTAGCCAGCGGGTGACGTCAATGGGCGATCTCGCACACGTCGCAGACTGAGATAGGGGTTCGTGTCAAAACACGGTATGGTGAAGAGTCCCCCACCCTTCGGGATCAGCGGCCACTGTAGAAACAAACGGTCAGGGCACAGTTTGGTGGAAACAGCCGGTTCCGGCGGCGAGGTTTCAGCCAATCAGGTTGGGGGACGAGTCTAACTGTGCATTCAGAAACGCGCCAATAAGCTGGCGTCAGGTGGTCTTTTTCCTCGCTGGATCGGCTCCGGAGTTGGTTTCCAGAGCCGCGGGGGAAGAAGGTCGGAGTGGGGTGCACAGCAATCACCAAACGCCAACAACCCACTCGCCGACTTCCTCCCTCTGGACCAAATCCAGCGCGCGCGGCCCACTCTGGACGAAATCCAGCGGATCCAATCTTCCTGTCATGGCGAAGAAGCAAGTCTCGGCGGAGAAACCCACGGCGGCCTCCATGACGCAAGAGGACGTGCCGGCGGCCGCCGCCGCCACCAAGCCATCGCCGTCCTCGTCCTCGTCCTCGTCCTCGTGCAAGACGGCGCAGCGCGGCTCGTCGTCGCTGCTGCTGGCCGCCACGGCGCTGCTCGCGCTCGCCGTGGCGTTCGGCGTGGGCCACCAGCTCGACCGGCCGAGCCCGGCGGCGCTCGAGCTGCAGCGGCTCGCGCGCCGCGCCGCCACGGCGCTCCAGTCCGTGGCCGTGACGGTCGAGACGGTCGTGGGCAGCAACCCAAACAAGTACAAGACCGACATCGTGCGCGTCGTGCCGCGCGCGCTGCTCGACGGTGCGCAGTGCGGCGACGCCGCGTACACGCCGGCGCTGCTGCTCGACGGCCGCGTCGTGCCCGTCACGGACGCCATGGACGGCCCCAAGCTCGCGGGCACGGACAAGATCTTCTTCATGCTCAACGGCCGCAACGAGGGGCTCTACGTGGGCTGGAACAAGGACTTCAACTGCCTCGCCACGACCGCGACGCTCGCGGCGCGCTGGCTCGGCGCCGACGACGGCGACGTCGGCAACGGCGTGCGGCTCTACACGCAGATGGGCTTCCCCATCCGCAACGCGCACGAGCTCGAGGCGTCGGGCCACCTCGTGCACATCCTACTCGACTTCCAGCTCTGGCAGTGGCCGGGCATCCGCAAGGGGCACACGTACACGCTCGAGAACGGCGTGACGCTCACGACCGTCGGGCTCCACCCCAAGGTGCTCGACGTGCAGTTCTTTCTCACGCAGGCCGAGGCCGACCGCATCCGCGCGCTCGGCGAGCCGTCGCTCAACCGCTCCAAGGTCGACGGCGCCAACGCGAGCGTGGTGTCGCAGTCGCGCACGTCCCACACGGCCTTTCTCGAGGACAGCGCGTTCACGCGCGAGTTCCGGCGCCGCTCGGCGCTCGTCGCGCGGCTGCCCAGTGCGTCCTACGTTGAGCGCCTCCAGCTCGTGCGCTACGCCGCCGGCGAGTTCTACCGGCAGCACCTCGACACGTTCCACTCGCGTGACTTTTTGCCCAAGAACGTTGACATCCACTCGATGGACGACTACGTGGGCTGGTGCCAGTGGGCGCGCGAGACACTCGACGCGCTCGCGGACGACGCGCGCGTGCCCGACGACTTTAAGCGCGGCGGCAAGCTCTACCCGGACGAGCAGGACGACCAGCACTTCCCGAACGCGTTCCTCCAGCTCTTTTACGACCACGCGAGCCGCACCAACTTTTTCAAGGCCGAGCAGGACGAGGCCTGGGACACGTGGCTGCGCGAGAACCTCGAGAAGCACGCCAAGAACGTCCTGCCGGGCATCATGAAGGCCGACGGCAAGCCGCACTACCTGCCCGTGGCCGTGCGCGCGTGGGAGGACGCGCTCGGCGTGCCCGAGCTGCGCTACACGTTCCCCAAGCTCCCGCCGAACGGCGTGACCCACTTTTTCCGCTGGGCGCGCTGGGCCAAGGAGCGTGTGACGTTCCTGGGCGACCACGTGCCGGCGGTCGCGCGCCACGACGGCGAGCTCTTCCCCAAGTTCACGGTCGCGTTCCAGAACAAGCTGCTCGAGTTTGTGCTGGACGACTACTCGGAGAGCCTGCTCACCAAGGTCGCGAACGCCGAGTGGTACAAGTGGATGGTGGACAACCGCGGGCGCAACCACGTGCTGTTCCAGGCCATGCAGGCGTTCCCGAGCCTTGCCGAGCTCGCGATCCGCTCGTGGGAGGCGCGCGTGGGCGCCGGCGCGCCGCTCCACTATGTGCTGCCCAAGTGGGCGCGCCACTTCCACCCGCAGCGGTACGTCACGCTCTTTCTCTACCTCAACAACGAGACCAAGATCGGCGGCGAGACCGTGTTCCCCAACTCGCTCGACCGCTACGGCGACGAGGCGATCGAGCGCACGGGCATGAGCGAGTGCTCGTCCGGGCTCGCCGTGCCGCCGCTCGGGCTCCACGCGTCGCTCTTCTACGTGCAGACGCCCGAGGGCGTCGCGGACAAGATGAGCCGCCACGGCGGCTGCCCGCCCCACGAGGGCGTCAAGTGGGGCGCCAACTCGTTCATGTGGGACTCGGACGCCGACGAGGGCGCCGACCTCTGGACCACCAAGTAGTAGACGCCACGCAAACCCACGGGAGGGACGCGAGGGAACGGAATGGAACGGAACGTGCATACTGCTAGGTGCGGATGCACGCGGTCGTCGCAGAAACTGTATGACTTGCTACGTGTCTATGTGTGTGTCTGTGTGGGTCTGTGTGGGTCTGTGTGTCGTCTCTCTATCTATAGCCTCGTCGCCCCCTGCAGCCCCTCGCCTTCCTTCCATACCCTACTGCTTCCTGCCGCCGCCACCAATGGACGCCGTCGACGCCATGACGCTGCGCGGCAACAACCACGCGAGCGACGACGCGGACGACGACGCGCGCGACGGCGCGAGCCCGACTCGTCGGCCGCACTACATGCGGCCCAACTTTGCGTCGCTGCTGCCCGAGTTCGCCAACGCCGAGGCGGACCAGATCCGCAGCGCGTTCTCGACCAACAACTTTGCGTCGCTCCACAGACTGCCGGCCAAGCTCGCGCCGCAGGCCGTGACGCAGGCGCGGTTCGAGCAAATGGACGAGAACCGGTTGCTCGAGGCCAAGGCCGCGGCGCCCAAGCTCGTGACGCGCCACGGGCTCTTCAACGCGTTCGAGTACACGCCGTCACGCTTTGGCCTCGTGGACGAGCTCGCGCACATGGAGCGGCTCGAGCGCGAGGCCAAGCGGCTCGCGGTGAGCGGCGCCGACTTTGTCGCGGCGAGCGACGCCAAGAGGCTCAAGCACGAGGACGCGTTCGGCGCGGACCCGCAGTTCCTGGCGTACCCGCACCTCCACGAGCCGTACCCGGACGTGCGCGACGCGCTGCGCCACGCCAAGTGGCTCGAGGACAAAAAGGTGCTCCACGGCGCGTTCGTGCCGAGCGGCTTCCGGCCGCCCGTGGATGCCGTCACGCGGCTCGTGCTGCCCGAGCTGCTGCGCGAGCTCCACGAGGCGCTCGCGCGCGACTGGCCCGAGGCCGAGTTCACGGTAGCGGCCACGCCGGACGACACGCTCGCCGTGCGCTTCCGCGAGGCCTCGCTCGACGGCGTCGAGTCGGGGCTCATCGCGTACATGAACGTCTTCGCCAAGTCGCACCGCGTCGCGGCCAAGTACAAGCTCCAACGAATCGCCGAGGACTGGAACGCCAAGCCCGGTGACGGCGGCCTCTACTTTGTCTTCCGCCCGCCCTGGACGCGCAACCGCTCGCGCGACATGATCGCGCTCGTCGCCAAGTAGTCCAGTTCGGTATCAACGACGTAGTACTCCGCCACTCGTATGATGAACAACATCCTCTCGCTCGCTCGCTCGTGTGTATATTTCCTTCTCTCTCTCTCTCTCTCTCTCACTGTGGGGAGTTGCTTCATCTTGCACGTGCGTCTGTCTGCCTATCCTAATATGTGACGGACCACCCACCCAACCCATCGCGTCGCCGTCTCCACGCACGCACAGCATGGGCACACACGACACCCAGCGACCGCCGGCTCGGGTGTTCATGGGATGGTTCGCACGTCGGCGCCTTCCCACCTCGTCGCTTCTCTTCTCTACTGTCGACCCTGGTCGCCTAGGACGACGCCGGGTCCTTGGACTCGAGCTTGGACGTGAGCGTGTTCTCCATGCGCTCGAGCTGCTTGGCGAGCTCGCTGATCTGCTTCGAGTGCGAGCTGATGGCCGTGAACATTTGGCCCTGCTGATTCCGCAACTGCTCCTGCGTCGTCGTCGTCTGGCTCAGCAGCTGCATCAGCCGGTTCTCCATCTCGTTCTGGGACATCACGTCGGCGCCGCCCTCGGCCGCCGGCGCCGCCGCAGACGCCTCCGCGGCCGCCGCCTCGGCCGGCGGCGGCGGCGGGCCGTGCGACGGCTGCACCTCGACGACCTCGAGCGGGTCAAAGCCTTGCTGCGGGTCGATCCGCGGCTCTGTGGGCTGCTGGTACTCGTCGGGCTCGGGCGGCGACGTCGCGAGGATGTCCTCAAACTTGCGCAGCACGCCCTTGACGATCGTCTGCATCTGGCCCAACACGTCCATGCAGCCAAAGCGTACGCCAACGTCGTAGACCTCGATGGCACCCACAATGCGGCCGTTCGCGAGCTGCAGCGGGATGCCCGCGTAGAACGTCGCCTGCAGCACGTCGCGGCGCCACGCGTTGCCGGCAAAGCGGATGTCGCGGTTCATGTCGCTGCACACGAGCGGCGAGCCGTTGCGGCACGTGTGCGACGCGAGCGCGAGCTCGCGCCCGATCGTGCTGGGCAGCGCGCTCGAGACGCCAAACTGGCCGCAGACCAGGTACTCGTCGCTCTCGAGCAGACCCACGAGCACGATGGGACACGACGTCGCGATCGACGCCATCGAGCACATATTGGACACCGCCTGCCGGCGCGCCGGTGAGTCGAGCGCGCGCGCGAGCACGCGCACGGACCGCAGCCGCTCGTACTCGTCCTCGAGCTCGAGCGCCGCGAGGTACAGGTCGCGGTCTGTCGGGCTCAGGTGGTCCTGCGTGACCGGGTACGGCACCTCATAAAAGTCCTGCAGCGGCCCGCAGGCCTCGTTCACGCAGAGCGGACACTCGGCGACAGCGGCGACGGCAGTGCCGTGGCCCGCGGACGAGAACGAGTCACGCCGCGACGACGACGCCGTGCTCGACTTGCGGCGCTGCGTGCCGTGGCCGTGGCCGTTCCCGTGGCCGTTCCCGTGGCCATTGGAGTGGC
The DNA here is from genome assembly GCA_023335905.1 of Pythium pyrilobum. NCBI lineage: Eukaryota > Oomycota > Peronosporomycetes > Pythiales > Pythiaceae > Pythium > Pythium pyrilobum. The sequence continues at coordinate 1,900 of JAADVV010000296.1, read as the reverse complement.
CGTTGGCCGGCGGCGCCGCGACGTGCGTGTACGTGTGCAGGTTGGACGCGCTCGCGTTGCGCTTCTCGGCGGCGTGGTGGTGGGACGACGAGCCGCTGGCCGAGACGTGGGAAAACGAGCTCGCGCGGCTGCCCGTGGAGAGATCGCTCGAGCTCGCGGTCACGGCCGAGGACGGCGCCGAGAAGATGCGGTCGTAAAAGTCGTCCTGCGCGTGGGTCGCCGTGCTGAGCTTGCAGCTCACGCAGATGCGCGCGTTGCCGGCGTCGTCCGACGTGGCCGACGAGAGCACGGACGCGACCGAGACCGCGGGCGACGCGTCACCCTTGCGCGACATGCTGCAGTGCGAGCAGACGACGGCCGTGCACTGGCGGCAGAAGTAGCGCCGGCGCAGCGGGTTGAACGACTTGCCGCAGACGGAACACTTCTTGGCCTTCTTGTCGTGGCCCATGAGCGCCGGCGGCGCACCGACCTGCGACTGCGTGGGCGGCGCCGCGGTCGACGCCTTGGTCTCGACGCTCGCCGCGGTCGCGTTGGACGCGCGCAGCGACATCGAGTTGGACACCGAGCCGCCCGAGCTCGCCGTGCTACGCGCGTGGCGGCCGCTGCCCGTGGCGCTGTCGGCGTCGTCGTCAAAGTACTTCCAGAAGCGGCGCGAGTCCATGTATTTTTGGAAGTGCTCGATCACGTAGTTGGACTCGTCGTCAAGCTCGGCGATCGTGTAGTGGTCGGGCGAGTCGAGAAAGTCCTTTTCCCACACGACGTGGTGGATCACGTTCATCGAGAGCAAGCGGCGGCCAATGAGGTTGGCGTGGGACCGGTCCTTGGCGAGCTCCTCGGCCACGAGGAACGCGACCATCTCCTCGCCCGTGGCGCAGCGCACGGCGAGCTGCGAGCGGATGCGGATGGGCGTGAGCGTGAGCGCCTCCTTGAGCCGCGCCACGACGGGCTCGAGGTCGGCGACGCCAAACATTGGGTTGAGCCCGGCGCCGTCGAGGATGTGGATGTTGGTCGCGATCGAGTGGACCCACAGGTCTCGGTCCTTGCGCGATTTGGTGCGGAAGATGTACTCGGTGGACGGCAGCAGCCCGCCCTTGCAGTGGACGTCAAAGCGGCGCGGAAACTTTTGCGAGGTCTCGAGGTCGTTAATATCCGTGACGTCGACGCCCGGGCCGAGCTCAATGGCCGCGAGCCGCGTGGCGTCGCGCTCGCGCTTGTACATGACCATCCATCGCCCCTCGAGCCGCACAAAGACGTCCGACCACGTCGAGAACGCGCCGCCCTTGAACTTGACCTCGAGCATACCCGAGAGGTGCTGCAGCTTCTCCGAGAACTTCATCGAGCCGAGCTTCTTGAGCGGCGGGGCGCTCGCGTTGCCGTGGCTGCTCGTGGACGAGTAGCTGCTGGTGGGCATCGATAGACCGCCAGACGGTCAAAGGCGTCCCTCACTCGGTCGGGTTAGACGCGAGACACGCCCGCAGCGGGGGGGGGAGGGGGAAGGGGGGAAATGCCGATTCGACTCGGGTGCAGCACGCGTGGAGAGAGACGCGAATGAGCGCCGAGCTGCGCGGGGTCTTCGACGATCAATCCACTCTCCGCGCTGGCGAGTGGTGCGACGGGGGGCGAGGAAGCAGACTGGGCTCGACGACGCGATTCGACTCGGCGGCGGTCACCGCGTCTCGGATTCGTCTGTCGACTGGCGGTGGGTCGAGCGAGAGAGCGAGAGAGAGAACGCGAGGAAGGAGAGAGGAAGGGAACCCGAGGGGAGACCCGGCAGGTGGCGAGGGGTCTATGACTCTAACGAGGGACGTGGCCTAAACGGCTGAATTGGCGGGGGGGGGCTTGCCTCGGTTCTGGTTCCCTTGTTTCTTTCCGTCCGGTGGGCAGCCAATTACGGTACTGT
>JAADVV010000295.1:0-19506 GCA_023335905.1 Pythium pyrilobum | reverse complement strand
GTGCGGGATCACAAGCGACCCGTTGGGCTTGGCGGGGTGGGTTCTGCGCGGTGTAGCGGCATTCTGCCCTCCAGAAGCCTCGTGATGAATTCGTAGTACTGGTGCAAACCACGGGGCAGCTGCAGCTTCTAGGTCGTCGCGAACACCGCGCCTCCAGTGTGTTTCTAAACAAAGTATAATCTCCTAGAGGTCACTTGCGGTTTAACTGTTTGCATGATGCCAAGTATGCCGCACCTTGGATTATTTGTGTCAGGTGAGTCGGTCATAGTGACTTTAACCTCATTAGAGTGTCATTCAAAAGTTGTGCGCGCTTCCCGTGGGTGGAAGTCGCCGTCATTCCAGCAAAATTCCACAGACCGCGATGCCGCCGCGCGCGAGTAAACGTCTGAAGGCGACGGCGGAGAAGGCCGTGGCCAGCGTCACCGCAAGTGTGAGCATCGAGGTTACGGCGACGCGCAAGGTGCGCGCGTCCGCGAAGGTCGCGGCGAAAAAGACGCAGGCGAACGCGCAGGAGGAGAGCGAGGAGGTCCGTGTGACCACGACCACGACCACGACCACCACGAAGACGAAGACGACTGCGGCGGGCGATGCCAAGGCCGCGTGGGGCGCGCTTTTCACGAAGAGCGCGAAGAAGACGGTGGCGACTGGCGACAAGACGTGGCCGCGGCCCAAGCGCGTGGCGGCGCTGAGCGACGAGCTCAAGTCCAAGATCGACGCATTCGCCAAGTTTGACGGCGTCGCGCCGACGCGCAGTGCGCTCAAGCTCGTGGCGTGGAACGTGAACGGGCTGCGCGCGCTGCTGAAGAAGGACGAGTCGATCCACTTTCGCGCGTACGTCGCGCAGGAAGACCCAGACGTGCTGTGTCTGAGCGAGACCAAGATCGACAGCGACGAGCTGCAGAAGCTCGAGGACATGCTGCCGCAGTACGAGCACCAGTACTGGTCGAGCGCGGCCAAGAAGGGGTACTCGGGCACGGCCGTGTTCAGCAAGATCAAGCCGCTGAGCGTCAAGGATGAGCTCGTGGTCGAGGGCGACGCGCCCGACGACGAAGGCCGCTTCCTCGCGCTCGAGTTTGAGCGTTTCTGGCTCGTGCACACGTACGTGCCCAACTCGGGCATGAAGCTCGACCGGCTCGACTTCCGCACGAAGCGCTGGGACCAGGCCATGCTCAAGATGCTCCAGGAGCTCGAGCAGACCAAGCCCGTGGTCTGGTGTGGGGACCTGAATGTCGCGCATCACGAGATCGACATCCACGACCCCAAGGGCAACGTACGTATTCTGTGTTGTGTCGCGTAGAGAATGGGGAGAGGGGATGATGGTATCCACGCTGTGTCTGTGTGGCCATGCAGCGTAACAAGAGTCCGGGCTTCACGGACGCCGAGCGCGAGAGCTTCACGTCCATTCTCGAGAGCGGCTTCGTGGACGCCTACCGCCACTTGAACCCGGAGAAGCAGCAGTTCACGTACTGGTCCTACCGCTTCAGCGCCAAGGCCAAGAACAAAGGCTGGCGGCTCGACTACTTTGTCATCTCCAAGTCGCTGCTGGACCGCGTGGTACGTTCGTCTTGGTGGCTCAATGAGCGACAATCATGATGGTGGTCTGACGAACTCATGGTGGCTGCTCACTGCAGGAGACGTCGTTCGTGCGAGATGCCGTGAGTGGGAGCGACCATGTGCCGATCGGGCTCGAGCTCAAGAATCTGTAGTCGTCGGAATGTGGCACTCGGTCGTTATTCGTTTTCCCGAGATGCTTCAACACGCAACAACTCTTCGTATAACATCACCTCTAAAGAAACGTCGACACGCACGCCATGCAATCTCGCGAGACGCTCAGAGAAAGACAACTGGCTACCCGAGACGACTTAAATATGCTGGAGGGATCGCAACGCGATGGGAGGCAACTCGACGCACGGCAAAAGTCGGAAGCGCACCATCGCCGGGCTCAGCACGGGCCGTGCTGGCTCCTTCTTGAGTGCCATGGCGGCGTATGTTGGTGTCCGGTATGCTACGGGAGAGGTCGACAGGTTCAACGCCGGCAGGATGGGCACTGGCTCAGCTTGCGGCTGGTCGTTCATACGCGGGAGGCTTGGCCTCGGCTTGGTTGGGACATCCTTGGATGACACTTGCAGCGTCTCCGCCAAGCTTGGCAGTCGAGTCCGCGCCGTAGCGTACCCCACACGCAGTGGCGGCACGTCCTTGGACACGGGGCGAGTGTACACGCAGTACGACGGCAGCTTGTCCATCTGAGGCATGTCGGCTTCTTCGTGCTTGGTCAATCGCTTCGCCTTTGCGCGCAGCGCACGGTACGGCCAACGCAGCTTGCGTCGCTGGCAAATGCGCTTGAGCGTGATGGGCGCGACACCCAGTGCCTTCGCAGCCTATGGTAGACGCACATACGCATAGCCGTCAGTTCTACAGTTCTGCAGGGGCTTTCATCGGGAATGCGAGCGTACGTCTTCCTGGCGGAGGTGGCCGTACTGTAGCAGCGTCTCCGTGGGAAAGTCGTACACGCGGCGGCTCCGCGGCGCCGTGGGGGGACGCGTCGTCGGCCCGGGGAAGCGAAGCATCCAGAGCACGGTGTCCATCTTGGTGGCGGTGTCTTGGGAAGGCGGCAAATTCAAAACTGGCGAGGCGGGAGATTTGGTCGATTTGAAAACGGAGGACTAAAGCGAAAGGGGGGGGGAAAGAAGGCAAGCGCAAGAGATACGGAGACGCTCGCGGCCACACATTTTGTGGACGGCCACAAACGAGAGAGGTCAGGCACATGACGCGATGGGTACGCGGCGGATCGCCACGCGGAAAGAATGGAATATAACGGTGGGCTTCGCTAAACGAAACATAACAACAACAAAAAACACTGGTGCGAAAGCGAAAAAAAAAATAGTAGTGATGAAGAGACGTAACGTAGACAAACCCATGCAGCTGTGTGTATATCAGTGGGCGATCTAGGACAGGAGGGGACACGGTCGCAACTTGAAGTGGAATGCACCCAAAACCAGCCGGACCCAGCTGGCGATACCACTGCGGTGGGGAAAAAAGTACACGCCGTTGACATCCGCAAGTTGAAGTAAAGGATGCCTCCGACCTGTGAGTGGCTCGTTGGAGCGGACGTTAGGGACACACAGTCGCATCAGCTGTTCTCTCTGATTCTTTCTTTCGCAAGCATCGTCATGGTGAGCTTTTGCTCGTGATCAGAGGTGACGCAGGCACTTCAACTCGACGACCAGAGGGTGACGCGCCGTTCTTAGGCGCGTCCTGGCCACAGGGTCCAGAAATACGTACCAGGGCGATGCGATATGTGACGGCTAAACATAGAAACAATCCAGTCTCATCTTCTGGCGGCTTCGCACAGATTCAAAGGGCTGCCGCATAATGCGAGGTGCTGGTGCAATCAAAACCCCGACAGACGCCACTTCAGTGGAGAAGCCCGACAGCCACGGCCCCTCCCGCGCAACGCGATCCCCCATTCATTCGCACCATCCGTCGCAGCCAGTCCTCTCGGTCGTGGCGCGTTCAACATGGCGACGCTGACGCGGCGCAATGTCAGCAATGGTGAGCCCAAGCGGCGCTCCAGCAGCTTGTGGGAGCAGGAAGCCAACAATTACTGGCAGGAGATGGAACCGGCCATCAAGTACAAGAAGCTGTCCCGGTATGTCGTCTTGGTCATCGTCGGGGTCCTCGTAGTTAGCGGCACGGCGTGGTCCGCGCGGTCGCTGTGGCAGCACGGAGACTTGGCGCCGTTAGTCGCGTTCAAGGAACGGTTCTTTCCGATGGCATCGGCGAACTTGACCAGCACCGGCCCACCGGCTGAAACTGTGACGGCTGCCAGTCAAGACGCCGCCCCCACGCCGGTGCAATCGCTGGCGCCAGCGGCTGATTCGAAAAGGACACCTTCGCAGCACGATCCTGCGGCAATCGATTTGTTGCGCGCACGTTGCCGCGTGCGCGGCGTCCAGACGAGATGGCACGAGGAGACGTGCCGCAAGTTGTGCATCAGGTACGCCGAAAAAGGCTATGGGATCATTTGAGGAAAAGTTCTGACAAGAGGTGAGTATGTGTCTGCATTCTATGTCTGTCGGGACGCAGGGAGCCGCAGAACACTGCGTGCATGAACGGCTGCTCGTACGGGTCCATCACAGTCACCAAAGTGACTTGCGACCAGCTGGACGTCGCTGCCATTCCCACCGCGACCAAGTGTCCAGAAGGGGTGAGCTGCGTCACCGCCTGCAAGGCCTACGAACAGGAGGCACCTGTGCCTGCGACGCGGGTGGCCTGCGAAAGGGCGTGCACGAATATCGTCGCGTCGTCGTGCTCGCGCATCCTCCAGATCTATCGCGATCTGTACAAAGGAACCCTCCAGTGAGATCCCCTCCTGTAGCCATATTGCACATAAACGGAGCGCCGTGTAGCTCTCGTTTCGTTCGAACCGTCTCTTCAACTTTGGTTTTTGAAGAATGCCGTGCTTTGTTGGCGAATGAGCGCCCACCCAGACGACAGCGCAGCACGCAATTGCCGTGGCCGCAGCCACACGTCCAGAACTGACTAGTGCCTGGCGTTCTCTCTCGCAGGTTGGCGAATGTCCCGTCAGTGCGGAACGCTGTAGGTACCCATGATGGTGCGAGCAACCAGAACCGCTGCGCCTTTTCGAAGACAATAAATCGTTGATTTCAGACAGAGGCCTGTCTGAGATATCGCACGTGAAAGAACACTGGCGGCCCAATTTCCACGCACAGAATCGCCCGTGTTTCGCACTCCCTACACCTGCTCGTTGCCTGTCTTCGTTTTTTCTTTCTTAAAAAAAAACTCTTTCGGGTCGAAAACGGCCTAAACCGTTCGTGAATCGTGTCGTGACGGATTGGAGCTCGGTTGGTTGGCGGGGATGTGCGTTGTTCTGGGCGAAAGGGCACAGGCAGAACTGCTTCGCTTGCAGAGATTTTCGACACTCCACGCCACTTCACTACGACTGGCCACTCGGCTTTGTGACCACGGGATCCGCGTCTAAAATCGAGCATTACCGATGCTCACGGCATCGGTGGTGGGTGGGGTCTATCTCCCGCCGTGCAAGCCGCTCATCTCCGCGCTCGTGCCCTCCTCTCACGAACCGAACATGCATCGTCGTCCATGGGTGGGGATGAGGAGAATATGGACGGCGACCTGTCCGCCCACCGATGGGCTCATTCCCCAATCTGCGATCATCCAAACACATACAGTCAAATCCCAGTCAAAGAACCATGTCCGTCATCTGCCCCGTTCGCAGTCCACTTTTGGCAGCCGCAAAGCGCGTGGAGAAGCCTCGCAGTGCCCGCCGCGTTGGCCGCGCGCTGTCGTTCAAGCAGAAGAAGTCGCTCAAGCCCAAGAAGCAGCGCAAGAGCCGTGTGTTGTACCACTACACCAAGGAGGAGCTCGAGCCGTACTTCCACATCTCGCAGAAGGAGGCTGCCAAGCGCCTCGGCGTCGCGGTCATTACACTCAAGCGCATCTGCAAGCGGGGCAACTTCAACTGGCCATACCGAGCCAACAAGACCAAGGAAGCCCAGGATCGGAACGAGAACAAGCGAGCGACGATGTCCGCTCCAACTCGCTTGCCGAAGTCCAGGAAGGTGAAGATGGTCAAGGCTCGCCGATCGCAGCCTTCGACCACGACGGCCGATGCGTTTGCTGGCGAGACCCGCGCCACCCACCAAGAGATGTGCCGTGCACTGCAGTCGCTTGCCTTCTGCGCATTCAAGCTGGAGCAGGAGGAGCTTCAGGATGCGAGTATGACGACGGCCGCTATGGCCTTCTCGCGGCTTCCGCTCATGTGCATGATGGAGAACAGCGACGTCACCATCACGCTGTGAGGCGTGGAGAACCCATTTTTGATGGATGCGTAGTGTGTAGCAAGTAGGTTTTAGTGCAGATTTGTGGAGCAAGTGTATGGTCTCTAGTTTTGAGCGACAGTAAGCGGGACAGTTTTTCTTCTTCATCCTTCTAGCTGTGGTCGTCGCTCTGCGTTGCTGCTTCTTGGTAGGTCATCGAGTCAGTACGGTATCCGGTAACGCAGCTCCCGGAGAACCGATCTGGTGACTTGAGAGAACAGTTCTCCGCGAGTCGAGTGGGCAGCTCCACCTGTTGGGTCCTCGCAATCACAAGGAAAACACAACCTTAGAACACACCCTGCCAATCTCAGGCATGCGTCGTTAACTGTCGCTTGTGTCGGACAGTCCCCCGCGCACGCAGAGTTTAGTCTGGGGATGAGATGTGTCTTCAACCTCTGCAATCGTTCGCGAACACTGGCCATCACCTTTGAGAGGCTTGGATCTACCCAAACGAACCAGATTGCGCTGCTCGACCAACTCAGGTCGAGGGATCTCATCACCTGCTATTCAATTTTAGAGGCTGATGGGTACATACGGCAAACAGTTCTGTGCCGTCGATTGTGAAACGGACGGACGGAACGTTCCTCACGGGCGGATGAACGAGGTCTCGGTCATCCACGAGAGAATCTTCACGGAGCTCATGTCCATTTCGCGTAGCGGACACCTCGCGAGTGCCTCTTGCTGCTGTGTATCCAGGTCCGCAGCGAGTTAGTACCATGCACCCACCGTCGTGAGCCTGTCTTGCGTAATGAGGCAAACGCACCAGTTCGTAGTCTGACGACAGCTCGGCCGCACAAATGCTTGCCAACATGTCGAGCGGGTTTTCAACATCGATCGCGCCCATCATGACGACAGGCGGAGCCCACTCTCTCGCCAGGCTCTCTTCTGCGACCGCGTCATCGTCGTCTTCGTCGCGGACGTGGGAGGTCTCGTGGGCCGTGTCGATGATGATTCGCTTTTCCTCATTGAGTCGCTTCAGTCTCCACGACCGCTCAGGGTCGACGATAGAAGAGAAGCCCTCTTGTACACTCCGCTTGCGACGGCTTTCCACCTCGTGAGGCAGCAGAAAGTCGCCCATCGCCTCCTCCCGACTGTTCTTGTAGTTTTTGCTCTGGCATGCGACCGACGACTCTTCGTCAATGCGACGCAGCACTGACTGCAACTGGCGATACGGCCACTTCTTGATGCCGTTGCGTCGACAGATCCGCTTCAATGCCGCCTCGCAAATCCCAAGTGCATGTGCCGCCTGTTGATGCGATACTCACCAACGATTACGGTTCTGTTGGTGGCCGAGGAACAGTTCCCCGTTGGGTTCACGCCACCACGCACCGATTTGAGAGGCAAATGGTAGAATTTCTGCAGCTCATCGACCGGAAAGTGCAGTCGGCGACGCGGGCCCCCGCCTGCGGCTGCGCGTGCAGCTCGTGCGAAACGCCGTCGTGGCGACCCCTCCGGCGTATAGTACTCGGTGTCGCTCTCGTTGATGCTTCCACATTCATCGTCGTGCACACGCGCCAGCGCGTTCTTGACCTGCATGGCGGCTTCAACTTGTCGTTCTTCTCTTGTCTCCTCGGCGGCAAATCGGAGAATGGGTACCGTTTCCCTTTAACGGCAACGGTGGGCTCGCGACTTATCGACTGGTGCTGCCCAGTCTCTTCGAAGGGACATCAAGCGTTTCCGATTTGCTGCATGTTGAAGCCACCGCGGTCATTTATGTGTGGCTACATCCATAAATTACCGCTACGTGGCGGACACCCCCAGATCCAGAGGACTCAACTCTGGATCTGAGGTGTCTGCCGTCCAGAGAATCCAGATCGGCCAGTCCAGAACCTACTCCAGAGCAAACACCACTAGTTGTGTTCCATTTCTCGCAATTTGCAAATTCGCATCTTCAATTTCTCTATCTCAGTGCAGTTCCTGGGAGAACAAAAATTTGCTCGGCGAGAGCGAGCGGTCCCCAGCCTCGATCTGGAACTCGATGAGCGTCGTGGTCGCGCGGTACGGCGTTTCCCTGTTGTCGACACCCCACGGCGAGCGTCTCCCCGTGCTTCCGCGATTGTAGTGGAAGCGCAGCTGCTGCTCGACGAGCTCGTACAGCTGCAGCTCGCGTTGCGAATGCTCGAGCGTGAGCATGATCTGCTCGAGATCCACGTAGCACCACCGAACACACGAGAACAGTGCGTGCATTTGCTCCAGCGTGAAGTTCATCGTGCCATAGTCCGAGAAGCACAGCGCACTCAGCACGATCGCGAGCGTGGTCTCACCGTTGGGCACGCGGAGGCGGTCGCTCTGCAGCACAAACAGCAGGGTATCCACCGGCAGCTCCCGCATACGAGCTAGCGTGACCTCGCGGCGAAGCTCGTGCGACGCGTCTGCCGGACACTGGTAGAAGAGCGTGGAGACGAGCAGAAAGTGGTACATATTGCACAGTCGGTGGCCCCACACGAAAAACTGACCCGAGAAGTGAGACGTCATGGGCTCAAATGGCGAGGTCTCGTCACCGCTGTTAGAATCACCCGGTGCACCCGCAGTTGTAGAGATTGCAGTAGTCGCTGCTGTCGGCGCGGTGCTCCGTGCGTTGTCAATGTGTACCTGTCCTTCAAGTGGCTCCGTCGCTTCCTCGGATGAGCCTGGGTCTTGCGTCTTCTCTTCGGACTCGGGCTCCGGGAACGACTGTCGTGTCTGGACGGACGGAGCTGCAAGCAGCACCTGCCACTCGCCATACATTTTCTCGGAGTGTGTGTACCGCACAGGGACTTCGTCTCGATGGAGAGGACCGGCAGAGGACAGCTTGTACACGATTGAAACCGTGCCCCGCACCGTAAACGGCGGCTCCATGCCCGGGCGGAATTGGCGTCGCTCTGTCTCGTCGTCTCCATCGGCAGGTGTACCAGCTCGGACAACGCGCCACAAAATGAGAGGCCTGCGCTTCGGTTCGAACCGCACTTGAAACACAAATGGACCGAAGGAGAACAGGGTCGTTGCCGTCACGTACGCGTCGATGCCCGAGACTTCAAGGTCCTCCACACGAATTATCGGATTCCACGAGACAAACTGTTGATGAAAGTCCAACAAGCTCATCGGCTGGCGAGGCGAGTACGCTGACTGTTGCCCATCGATCGACTGACCAACAAACGGACGGCGGTAGTTCCAGAACAGCCAAAGTTCCAGCGCGAAGGTGAGCTTCTGCCAAATCTCCTGTCGACGCAGATGGTTCACCATACACAGCATCACGCGCGCCAGTGTATCAGCGTCCTCGATCGCCGAGAGTCGATGCAGCGGCATCTGGTCGATAGCCGTGGCGTACTCCTGCGGAGGGACCTTCATCAACCGGTACAGCAAGTAGTCGATCACGGTCCTCTTCTTGGTCTCGCATCGCAGATTCGAGCAGCAGAGCAAGATATCCATCCACTGGTCGACTGAGTCCAGAGCCTGCGCACGAACTGAGATCGCTGCGTATAGAAGCTGGCCTTCCATGCAAAACCACTTGCAGAGACTCGTGACGACCGTGGCGTTGGATTCGTGGAGGCCCGAGGTTCTGCCCGAGTACAGAAATTCCACCAACGTCGCAACTGCGTCAGCGCTCGCCCCAACGAGTTCGACCGCAAATGCGTCCTCCACAACATGGCAGCCGCCCGTGAGAGATCTCGCCAGTAACGTTGGAGACGGGGCGCGCGCATTGGTCGCAAGTTGGCCGCGCTGGCTGGGAGCTAGGCCACTGGACACCACGCCGGAAAATGGCATTTTCGGGGCCAGAGCCACCCGCGAAAAAGACTGCGCTCGGACTGTCGAACTGGTTGCAAGCGTACCCACGTAGTTTTCCTTTCCGGGACTGAATTCCTCCTGGGTGAACTGCTTCTCCGCCGCTGACCGAGGTCGCTGTTCCTCGACCTCATGGCTCGTGGCTTCCGCTCGCTGGTGGGCGATACAGCACACTTTAGAGAACCGAATTGACTTCGGAGAACCGGACGGTGATGCTCGATCGGAGAGCTGCTGGCGCGGCTGCAGAGGACACCTCCCCATGCGATGCGTCGGCGTTCCAGCTGTATGGTGGCGAGGCGTGGTCAGCGGATCTCGCACGCGTAGCGAGAATTGCTTGTCTCTCAATTCATGCTCATTATCTTCATCATCGCCGAACAAAACGCGATCAGGCAACGGCGTCGTGATCACCCGCAACAGGATCGGCTCGTTTTCGTCGATTTCTTTGCCCAGGTGGCCGATGGCGTTCTGAACACGCAAAGTCTCCACGAAGTTGAACAACACGCGGCACTTCCGTTTGAGAACACGCCGGTGCAAGGCAAACGCGCAGTCCTGCACGTGCAGCACGACATCGGGCTCATTGCGTCGCGCTCGTTTCGTCTTCGCCTTCTTCTTCGAGCCGGCGCTCGCGTTCGTGCTGAAGCTCGTGCTCTCGCTGCTGCCCAGAGTGTCGGGGCTACTGCTCTCATTGGAGAGCCGGCGCGACGATGATGACGATGACGGCGCGCGTTCGAGAGGGCGCCGCTCGTCGCGCGTGGCGGTCTCCGCTCGCGCCCAGAGGCCACCGAGCGGCGTGGAGCTCACGACGAGGGCCATGGTCACTGTACAGAGCCGCGGGCGGATTGCGGAATGACAGGCGGCGACGAATGCGTGGCGAGCGGCGCGCGAATATTCTCCCCCCTCCGTCCGGCGTTCCCCACCGCCACTGGGTTCCGTGCCCTGTACGTCGGATTGGCAAGTGCAACTAACTCATTATGAGAGGAGAAAGAGAGAGACCCACACAGAAAACTCTTCAAACTGGCGATTCACGGGACACGGACCTAGAGATCATGAATTACTGTTGTAGACATACCAAATCCCAAAATGTTCGATTATGGACACATTCTTTCCATCGTGGTGGGCTGTAGAGGAGCGTCCAAAGTACGGATAATCACGGATATAGCCACAAAGTTTACGTCTCATGAGTGATGATCTCTTGTCCAGCTGGTGAAGGTCGTTTCAAAGCAAAATGTGGGACCGCTCTAGCGTGTCATGTGGAGCGGTCCACTTTCAAACCGGTGGTTTCCCGCCCTCGTGCGGGCCACCCAAGTGAACCGCGGTTTGTTTTTCTCGCCTTTGTGGGCGGTCAGTCCTCGGAAAACCAGACCGTCCCCCAGTCATGGATACGGACGAGTTGATGAGCGCGGTCCCGGTCCCGCTCGATGCTGAACCGGGCGGTGTGGGGCAACTTGAAGTGGCCGACGGCGAGGACCTCGGCGCGCCCCAGCATGCGGCCGCGCGCGCCGATGAGCCAGCACCGGACGACCCGATCCACGCGCCGCTGAGCGACGTGGACGACGTGGACGCCGAGGTGGACGACGGCCACAAAGTGGCGGACCCCGCGGCCGCGGTCGGGCTGACCGCGGACGACAGCGGCCACAGCGGAGCGGACGTGGCCATGGATGTGGACGCTACGGTGGACGCGCACGGCCACGATGACGTCGCCGTCGTCGATCCTGCGGTTGGCGACGTTGCTGGAGAAGGCGGGGAAGTTGCCGACGAGACAAAAGGAAACGCCGTGGCCGATCGAGTCGCAGCGACGGCGGAAGACGACGGCGGAGATGACCATGGCGAGGATGACGGCGACGATGAGGACGACGACGAAGATGACGACGGCGACGCGATGGGCGACGCGCACGCGGCGGAGAGCGGCGGTGAAGGTGCGACGCGGCGGCGCGGCGACAGCAGCGGCAGCGTGGGCAGCAACGCGAGCGCCGGTGCGAACGCCGCGCGAAGCGTTGGCCGCCTGCGCGTGAACGACAAGGGCGAGCCGACGATGATGCTGCCGAGCTTCATCTGGGACTATTTTGTCAAAGAGGCGAATGGCAAGTTTGTGGTGTGCACGCTGTGTCCAAATAACGTCACGCGGTTCGCGTATTCCGGAGGCACGAGCACGATGAACCGCCACTTGAGGAAAAAGCATCAGAAGTACGCGCCGGGGAAGACTGCGGCCGATTATGAGTACCCACGCGCGGCGAAACGTGCGCTAGCGGCGGCGCTCGCAAGTGGGAACAGCGGTGGGAGAGGCGCAGGGGGAGGCAGCGGACACGGAAGCGGTGGAGCGGCAGCGTCAAGCACTCAGTCCACGGTCACTGCTGCTGCTGCCACCGTCGCCGCGAGTGTGAACGCCATGGCCATGTCGCCGGCGTCCGGATCGGCTACGTCGAGTGTCTCGTCCCATCAGGTGATCCACCAACATAGCCACACGAACGGCAACAGCAATGACCCAACTGGGATGGCGGCGACATCTGCAGCAATCTCGATGGGTTCTTTGTCACCAAGTGAAGCTACCAGACGCCAGCTCATTGATTTAAGGAACGCTCGCCGCCGTGCGACGACTGCCAAGCGCCGTAAGCTCATCCACGGCATGCTAGACACGGATCAGTACGTTGGAACATCAGTTATCCCAACGGCGTCCACGCCTACCACAGCGATACAGCAAGCGGTGTCGGCAGAGTTTGATCCGTCGGGTTTCGTCACCCTCCACACGCCCAGTGCAGTTGGTGTCAATGTTGCCGGCGGCCTACAGTTCCCACCAGGCTTCGAGCTGAATGACGCGAGCGCATTGGATGCTGCGGCTGCTGCGGTAGCTTCTGGGGCGGCGGGGGACGTGCGGCTATTCGACTATACGTCGACTTCACTGCTGACGGGGGCCGTGGCCAACTCGCTGCTCAACAACTCAAACTCGGGAATGATGGGTGCGATGTACGCACCGCGGAATGTGAACCTGAATCCAAGTCGCCGTAACCCGCAGCAGCACAAGATGCTGACGCACCGACTCCTCAAATATCTCATTGCGCAGTATGAACCGCTGGACGTCTCACGAATGGGTGCTGAGCTCGGTGCGCTTGTCAGTGGCAACGACTACCCAAGTCACAGCAGCACCAAGTTCTTGCCTTCTGAGGAAACCCTCAAGCTCGCGCTTGCGAATCTATACTACTCGCAGAGAGAGATGCTGAAGGAAGTCATTGCAGAGGTCGACGTGCTGAGCCTGTCCCTCAACAACTGGAAGTCGGTGTTCGGTCAAAACGTGTTGACCGTGAGCGGGCACTGGATCTCGCAAGGATTCAGTCGCCGTGATTGCGTGCTGGAAGTGTACGTGCTCCCGCTGGACGAAAGCGTCAACACGATCGCGCTACTTCGTGATGTCATGGACAAGTGGGATATCCCGGCTAACAAAGTCGCCGCGCTCACAATGCTGAAGAATGGGAAGGAAGAGAAGGCAATCCACGAAGAGTATCCTGGACTGACTGTCGTCAACTGCTTTGTGAGTGTACTCGACAATGCAGTGTCTGCTGGGCTGATGAAGTGCGCGCCCCTCATCCGACGCTGCCGCAATTACGTCTCGTACTTCATTCAGAACCCGAGCGAGTACCAGATCTTCTTGTCACTGCAGCGGAAAGTGGCAGAAGCCAATCTGGGTATAAGTGGAGACACCGTCAGTGATGCAACCGACGGTGGGGATGATGAGTCTGCGGGTTTGAAGGCGGGAAATGATGGTCACGCAGAGTCGCCGAAGCTGTCGCCAAACGGAGGAGCCAATGTCGGTGGGTCTGGTGGAAACGGAAGTAACACCGGGGTGTCTGGAATGCCGTTACCAGCTCTATCAGTGATTTGCGATTTTGAAGATCGGTGGAATTCGACAAGCGAGATGATCTGCCGCATTGTGGAGCTGGAGCAAATGCTCATGCTTTACAAAAGCAACCTCGAAGGCGACACAAATCCGAACCGACGCCCGATGCAACTTCGATTCGTGTGCTGCGAGTTATCTGCTGATGAATGGGCCAACTTGAAGGAGCTTGCAAGGTTGCTGGAGCCTATCGAAGGTGTTGTCCATGTCGCCACCAACTGTGAGTACCCAGGTTTATCCATCATCCTGCCGTTGATGCATAGTATCAGGAAGCATCTCGATCACGCTGAGCTGTGGATTGCGACGACCCTAGTGTCAGCTGTGCGTAACTCCATCTCCAGTGCCCTCGCGGCTGCCCAACCGTTGTGCTCCTGCGGGGCCATGCCAGCAGCATCTCCATACTTGTCGTGCCTTCTGGATCCTCGATTCAAGGCTCTACCCTTCCTGGATCAGAGCGAGCGAGACGAGCTCGTCGAGATGCTGCGAGTACTCCACGTCGAATTGGTTGAGAGCTCAGGTGGTGCGGAGAAGGACATCAACGGTGATCACGACAAGAAAGTCAAGGCTGCGGCAGCTGCTGCTGCTTTGCTTGGACACACCGCACCAAGCAAGAAAGGGGGTATCCTGAACGCATTCTTTCCAGTTCCCGATGCCCACGAACCGTCAAGTGAAATCGACAAGTTAAAAGTCCACGTCCAGCTCTACCTTGACTCGCCATCTCTTCCAGCGACCGACGACCGCGAGAATGATCCCCTTGACTGGTGGAGTCGGTATGTACGGTCATTCCCATGGCTTGCAAAGCTCGCCAAGAAGTATTTGTGCATGAGTGCAGTGTCCGTGCCATTTTACGAGGCGTTCACAAATTACGGGCAGCTCATGCGGGAGAAGAAGGCGAGGCTCGACATCGAAGTCGCTGCGCAGATCCTCTTCTGCCGCAGTGTCTCGAGGATCCCCGAGATGGAGCGCATGAATGTGTAATATAAACGTGACAGGTGAATCCTCTACAGGTACTACGGACAAAAACAAACTGCAAGCACAGTGAGTTAGCTCTCTCTATCTTCCTAGACATGGGCACCGAGCGCTCTTCACTCCTGCGCCGGATCGGACGTCTCGGCGAGCACGCGCTGGACAAGAAGTGTCCACTGCTCGTACTTGGCGCGCTCGACGGCCTCCAGCAGCACACTGCAATACACTCACGGACATGGTGAGTTCGGTGCCCAACCCCACATACTCTATGATGACTCACCTCAAATCTTGCAGCTTCTCGGTCTGCACGAAGGTCTCTCGGAGACGCATCGCAATTTCTTCGCGCTCCTTTTCGGCGACCCCGATGTCGATCCCCTGCGTTTGCGGCAGCTCGGCCTGCAGCTCGACTACACATTTGACGACTCGCTCAAAGCGTCCACTCACGAGATCCTGCCAGCAGAACTTGCCGAGTTGTTCGTCCACGAAGCACGATTGCGGATGGTGATCGGAGTCGACCCACTCACGGGCAACACGAACGACGTGCTTGGCGAGGGCCCACTCATCTTGCTCCATGCACTGCGCGATAAGTTCGGCGGCGCAGGCGCTTCGGAAAGCCAGGTTGGACGCCGGCGTTAGCTCTTGTTCTTCACCATCGACTGACGTTGAGCACTCCTCCAGGATGAGCAAGAAATTCGCAGCGGTACGGAGCTCCCCGCGCTGGCGACACACCGCGAGCAGCTCCAGGGGGTCACCAGCCGCAGGGAACAGCAGCTTCAAGCGAGACGGCTCGCTCTTCCGAGCCACGTGAGCAACGATCTCGCAGTACTCGTCCATGTCTCCACTGTTACCGGTATCTCCACTGTCAGCACCCAACGATGGCTGCAGCAACTTGATGGCCTGTTGGAATTTGGCCGCGGAGATCTGCTTGCTGAAGCACGCCTCCAGCATGGCGTGAAGGAACAGTTCCTGTGTGGGGGAGGAGAGAGCAAAGTGGTTGCGGCGCAGTGCGGCAACGACTCCAGATGCCCACGAGAGCTGCTCGTTCTGCACGAGCAAGCACAACACCCCGTGCAAGAACGGCTGCACGCGGCTGAAGACGTCGTAACACGGCACTGTCAAGGCACCAGGAGGCATGTACACATCCTGCGAGACGCCGACGAGGAGACCAAATGCATGCTGCATGCCGAGCAGCGTCACGTCCGAGTCAAAGCGCAGCATGAGATCTTTGGATGCAGGGTCATCGACGGTGGTGATGCAGCCGCGAAGGTTGCGAATACCTTCGTCGAGCTGCTGCTTCCGCAAGGATGACGCCGCGACAAATGCCTCGAGCTCGATGCCATACTCGCGCACGACGTACTCGTACAATTCGGCGGTCGCAGGCGCTGTGCCGAACTCGATTTCGTACGTTTTGGCGCGCAACGGGTCGTGGCAAGCGAGGAACGTTTCAAGACGCGTAGTATCGTCCTCGAACGCCTTCGTGTGCGACATATACACACCATCCAGCAGCGGCAGCCAAAGACGCATCCCGTCGGGGCCATACAGTCCGTACATCAAGCGGCACGGTGTCGGCCACGACTCGCACGCCTCGTGGTTCACGAACAAGCGCGTCATCGTCGTCACGTTCGAGCTCAGCAGCCGCTGCGATCGATTCTCTGGGTCCCAGACGATCACGTCACCGTCAGCATTCAGGAAGGCGAATCGGGGGAGCACCTCTTCCGGCTTGTATTGGTCCGGGACTTCCCCGCCAGCGATCATGTTGACGAGCGACGAGAACCAGCCACCGCCCTCGCTGTCGTCGTCCAACGACTTGGATCGAATGCCGCTCTCGCGACCCTGCACGTGGAGCGCACGTGGGATGACCGTGAAATCTACGAGGCCGCACCCACGAATCGAGAAAGACGAGGACGACGGCGCCGAGTCTACGACCGAAGACGGCAGTCTCACTTGACGCTTGACCGCGACGCTGAGCTTAAGATCGTCACTGAGCTTGCCAATGCTGCCAGTGCACTCCACTCCAATGCACCACAACTCACGGCGCAGCAAACAGAACACATTCTCGTCACTTTCGTCGATTTCCATCGCGACCATCGCGTAGTTGTCCCCACCAAAGCTCGTCGCCAATTCGGATGAGTGGAGGCTGTCGCGCGGGAACTCAAGCACGGCGAGGATCGACTCTTCATCGAGGTGGTTGCGCGGGTACGCGACTACGTGAAGGACCTTGTGCTGCTCCCGGAAGCGCGTGAAGCTCACGAGTACAACGTCCTCGTGGATCCAGAGGAGCGCGTGGACAAACATGTCTTGCTCTTCGTGGACGTTGCCGAATAAGCGCCACTTGCCCGTCGCCAAGTTCAGCAGACAGAAGCCGCGCTGGCCTGCCACCGCGATCTGCTGCCCGCTCTTGCTCGCTGCAACGATCCGCAACGGACAACACTTGGCATCGTACTCGGCTGGGACGCTCCAGCTTTGCGCAGACACAAGGGCACACGGATCATCTAACGACGGCGACGAGAGCTTCCGAATTGATGCATCCTCCACCAGCACGAGCTTGGACGACTTGTCCGACAGGGGAACGCTGCGGGCGAAGTCGTACTCGGCGAAGGCGAGGCGGCTGATGCGTCGTCGTCGTGTGGTCGCAGGTGCTGGTGTCTGTGGAAACTCTTCGAACTCACTGCTGAGGCTGTGGTTGCGGTTACGCGGACTGTTGTTGAGGCGACGCAGCTGCGACAATTGCATTTGCTCGCCTTCGTACTCGTCCTGGAGGCCGTGGTGAGCCGTGAAATCGATGATGGCGTGCAAGATGTGCAGAGGATTCCACACGGGGAATAACGCGAAGAGCAGCTTGATGTACTTGTGGCGAGCGATGGTCTTCGAAGTACCCTGGATGGCCTCCCAGCCTTCAAACTTGGCGCGCTTTTCAAACTCGAGCAGCGACGGGCGCTCCTCGAGGTCGCAGTCGCCGTATTTTTCCTGCATACGCAGCGCGTACTCGCGGATACACAAATCTTCCTCCTCTTCATCAAGAAGCGCGTGGATGGCGTGCTGCTCGAGGAACGCGCGCGATGTCAACGCACGCACAGCGAGCGGGTAGACATCCTTCCACTGGAGCCGCAAGAACGAGAGCGTCACCGTGGTGTCGTCGGGCAAGTTCTTGATCAGCGGGATGATGTGCTCGAAGGGCATATTCACGACGTCCTCCATGTCGTTGATCGCGATCAGCAGATCACCGCCTTCGATCAGCTGCGAAGCCTCGGCCGGTCCGACTCCGCCATCTTTGCGTCTCGTGAAGCAGTTGTCGCTCCGCACCCACGCGCCACACCGTCCAGGCGCGCCCGAGAGCGACAGGCACAGTCCGTCTTGCTGCTTTAAAATGGACACTTCGACGCGTTGAAAAAGATCTTCCACTTGGAGTCGCGGTGAAGTCGGTTGGGTCGAGGATGGCGCGGAAACCGCTGTGGGTGCCTGTCCAGTCGAGGTTGCAACGAGCTCGGGCGGCATGATAACGTCGAACGATTGGCCGCGCGCCACAACAAGCAGCGACGTGCTATCTCTTGACCACGCGAGGCGAAGCGTGCCGTACGCACAGACCTCTTTGACTTGGTCGGCGTCCCCTCCGGCACTCGAACCCGTAGCCGTTGGACGCTCGTGGTTGTGCTGCGGCAGCGACGACATCAGGCGACAGCCATCCGGGGAGAAGACAGCGAAGCCTCGCAGCTCGTACCCGACGGCAAGCGCACGCGCATCGTGGGTCCACGCCAGTGAGGTCACGCCGCCGATATCGCGCACGGTGTACCCCCACGGCGTCATCGTCAATTCTCGAACCGGTTCGAGCTGCAGCTGTAGTGCGTCTAAAGCCGGGGGCGCTGGCTGACCTGTTGATTCACTGGGCTTCTCTACAGGTGGAGGACGGCGAAGAGCGAGTCGGAAGAGCGAGACACCGCCGTCGGACCAGCCGAGCGCGAGCCGCGCGCCGCTTGCATCCAGCGTCGCGGTCGTGCATCTCCCAAAGCACGCCGATGATGAGTCGCGTTCTGTGTTGACGAGCGAGAGAAGTTGCTCGATGGTGCGCGTTGATGGTGTCACGAGCATGATAAAACACTTGCCGCCTTCAAAGCACGCGACGAGCGCGAGGGACGAGATCTGGGTCGCCGGGTCCGACGTGGCTGCGGTGATCGAGTAGCATGACGGGACTTGCGTCGGCGTCGCGTCGGTATCCGCCGAGGGAGTTGCTGGCAGTAGATGCGCGATCACGTCGATCTTCCAGAGGCCGACGACGCTGTCGGCCTCGCGGATCTTGCGTGCCTCTGTCGAGAGCTGCACGACACACACGAGCCCACTCTCCATGCCCACGAACAGGTACTTGCCGCCGACGATGCCACTCATGGTCCACGCAACGTCTTCTCGATCGCGCGTCGACTCGCCCTGGTTCACCGGGTACTCCTCCACAAAGCGGCCCTGGATCTTGGCGCTTGACGTCGGCGACAACGGCGCCGCGTCGCCCGCGGCAAGCTCGGGAAGGCGACCAGCATCGCCGTCGCGCGCGCTCGCGTCGTACCCTGGCAGACCGTCAAACGCGTAGAACTCGACGTACTGCGAGCCGCGCTCCACGATCGCGAGCTTCTCGCCCGTGACCCACACGGCGAAGATCTGCTGCGTGTCGACGCTGCCGCCGTCCGCGACGCCGCCAAACGGGGGCAGCGCAGCGCGCGCCTGCTGTGCCGCCGAGACGAAGCGCCCCGCGCGCGGCACGACCGCGAGAAGCCGCGGCGCCTGGAACTGCCGCGCCCGCGGAGAGCTCGTCCAGAGCGAGACGGCGGTGCCTGTGACGCGCGCCACGACGCGCTGCTGCAGGTCCAGCGCGAGCGCGACGTCCTCCACGCGGTCGCCGTCCGAGGGAGCGTCCGCGAGCGCGTACGTGCGCGGCGGACCGCTGCAGAAGTACATGAGGAGCAAGGGCGAAGGAGGCGATCTGCGTCCGGGGCGAAGAGGTCCGCAACGTGGCGCGCCCCACGGGAGGGGGGGGGGGGAAAAAATGGG
>JAADVV010000294.1:0-19508 GCA_023335905.1 Pythium pyrilobum | reverse complement strand
GCGGACTTCTGGAATATCCGGGTGGACTGACTGAAGTCCGAGTTGGCGCCGCCAACAATGGACAAAAAAAAACACAAAAAACAAAAACAAAAAAAGAATGACCTGAAAATTCAGGGCTCACAGTCAATTCGATACTCACGATGGAGTGGTGTGGACTGTTGGAGGAGGAAAGAGCGACCAAAGCATACTGTACCACCAGCAAGATCCCCCTTTGTCTCCCCTTTGCGGCGACAAGGTTTTGATTATTGAATTGGAAAATGGGGGGGTGCTGGATTAGTTAGTGGGTAGTAGCTTCCCATCGTCCATCGCCCTCATGATAGCGTTACCCCGAAGCGAACGTCAATGCCCACGCAGGCGGATATCGTCGCAGCAGCGCCTCAACGGTCTTGGAAAACTGTGCGGATGGGCATCTCCGCGCCTGGAGATTTGGGCAGCGACAGGTATCGCTTTGGTGCAAGCCGAGAGAGATTCTTTCGGTGGTCGTCCTCCGAAACCCCACCGATGACGAGACCGCGTGGGCCCCACGCGGTCTCGTCATCGACGGAAGCTCTGATGGGAACTTGATCGCGTGACATTACATTGAACACTGCCAACTTGGCCCAAGCCTCCCAGTCTTTACCTGGATGCACGCCACCAAGTGATTGCTTTGGCAAGAAGCCATTCGTTTTCGATCAACAGTGTTGAGGGTACTGTTGCCCCAACCTCAACGGTCCTGATGTACGTAATGACGGACACCAACCAAACCCCTCATCGCGTGGAGGTGTTAGAGGTCTATGGCCTCCACGCGACGAGGGGTTTGTAGACCAAAACGGATTCTCTCTCCATACGGATGGGCAGCACCACCACGACGCGGGCGAGTGGCGGCGCACATCCAGATGTGAGCATGAGGCCTCCATCTGTGACGGCGCTCACAAGATGGCATTAGAAAGCTAATTATTACTCGTGATCAATGGACTATCCTTCTAGCTTAGGCATCTTGAACACAGCGCACCCTAAGCCAATTGGAGCTTTCAACCACTGGTCCAGTTGCGACCAATCAAACGTGAGATAGCGGCATGACCCCCGCGCTTCCGCACCTCCTGGGTGGATCGCGGTCACGCGATGCGCCGTCCCTCCACCAGTACGTCACCGCCGCCGCCGCTGCTTCAGTTGAGCGACGAGAGGCTAATCGGACTCTGAAGGCATGCTGCGTCTGCTGCGCGTGTCACCATCGTGCCGTCGCGTTGCGGCCTCGCCCACATGGCTACACTCGCCTGCGCGCCGCACGAGCAGCTCAACAGCGCCCCCAGCGGCGCCGCCGCCATCGCACTTCCAGGCGATCGCGTCGCAGACCAACGGCCTCCAGCACGGCAGCACGCTCTACGGCGTCTCCAAGCATGAGCCGGCGCAGGCGGCGTTTGAGATCCACAAGACCCACGAGCACGTGCTCACGCTCTGGCGCAAGCAGCGCAAGCTGCGCAGTGACGAGGACGAGGACGCGGCCGCGCGGCCCGGCGTCGCCGCGATCCTGCGAAGCACGACTGAGCGCACGGTCGACTTCTTGTCGGACCTCTTTCTGCCGCGCGACTTCCGCAAGTCGGTCACGCCCGACTATCTGCCGTACGCCAAGTGGTATTTCGCGGGCACGATCGCGTCGGCGGCGTCCGGCGTGTTGTCCATGCAGTCGTTGCTGTACGCGATCGGTCTGGGCGCCGGCTCGATCCCGACGGCCGCCGCGATCAACTGGGTGCTCAAGGACGGGCTGGGGCAGTTTGGCGGCGTCATGTTTGCGAGCCTCGTGAACAACCGGTACGACGCCGACCCGAAGCGGTGGCGTGTCGCGTCGGCCGTGTCGCTCGACCTCGCCGGACTCATGGAGATCTTCACGCCGCTCTGTCCGGCCTACTTCCTGCCCATGGCCTCGCTCGCGAACGTGTCCAAGAACGTCTCGTGGCTCAGCGCGAGCGCGACGCGCGCGGGCTTTCACAACTCGTTTGCGCTGCGCGAGAACCTCGCCGACATCACCGCCAAGGCCGGCTCGCAGGCCATCGCGTCGTCGATCATCGGCACGGGGCTCGGCATCGCCGTGTCCCAGTACACGGGCGCCGAGACCTGGAACGTCATGGGCGCGTTCCTCGTGCTCGCGGCGATGCACCAGTACAGCGTGTACAAGGCGCTGGCGTGCGTGTCGCTGCGCACGTTCAACTGCCAGCGGCTGCACCTCGTGCTCGACCATTTCTTGTCAACCGACGCTCGTGAGGTGCCCCATCAGGACGCCGTCGGCGAGCAGGAGAAGTTCATGAAGACGCTGATCACCGGCTACTTGTCGCTGTACGGCAAGTCGATCGTCGACGGCAACGCGTCGCTCGCGCAGCTCTCGCGGGACTCGCCGCAGGAGCTGCTGCGCCTGAAGTCGTTCTTCGAGAAGGAAAAGTATCTGCTCAATATGGTACGTTGAGGCAGCATTCTCGATGGACTGAGTACTCAATTATGACTGACATCGTCTTATTGTTATCACGACAGAATGTGCAGGCGGATGGTACGCACCGCATCGACCTGGCGCTAGAGGAGCAAGCGACGAGCCACGACGCGCTCCACGCACACCTCCAGGCCGTGCTAATCCAGCGCAAGCTGGAGGTGGCCTCCGGCGAGATCGGTGAGGACGCCGTGCGCGCGATCTGCCGAGACTGCTACGCGGAGAGCAAGCAACTCGGCTCCAAGTTTCTCGATCTGCTGGACCACTCGGACTGGCACACGGAGAACTTGCTCGTCGAGGAGAAGGGCATGCGCTACAAGTGGCTGCAGCAGTAGGCTCTCCATGAGAGGGTCCGTCTGCACAGCATCGGCCAGGACCACACGGGGCGCTATTAGCTTGCTCGCAGCGTTTGCCTCTCAACGCGGACGCCGCCCCTCGCTCTCTGTCGTTCTTCACACCGACGCGTACACGCGCACCCACACTCCCTTCCACATACACATATTCCCCGCATCTCTCCTATTCGTGTGCATTACCGCTGCAGCAGTTGACTGCGTGGCTGCTGCCTACTTGTCTTCCAGGTTAATGCTCGAGCCGAAGCGGCCGTAGAGCGCCTTCTTGAGCACAGCCTGGCGCGCCTCGAGCGTGGCCTGCTCAGCCGCGAGCGCCTCGACCTCCTTCTTGGTCTCCTCGACCAGCTTCTCCACAAACTCCTGCGCCGACTCCTCCGACGCCTCCACGAAGCTCTCGCCGATAAATAGCTCCACTGTGTCGCCCATGCCCATCATGAGCTCCGTGTTCGCGTCGTCCAGCGTATCCAGCTTGTCCTTTTAAGCACATACACCAGCAGCAGCAGACGTTAGACACTTCTCTTGATGCCATCTACATGCCTCCTCATATACGCTTGCGTCGCACCTGCAGCGCCTTCTTCTGGTCGCGGATGTCGAACAGGCGGGCGTTGTTGCGACCAAACTCATTGATGCGCTGCTGGTCTTCCTTGCGGACCTATCGAGATGCGCAAATGCCACAGACCGACAGATCAGACGACGCTCAATCTTATGGACACACTCCCCGCCGCTCTCCGCCTCTCTGTCGCACGCTACGTACGTCCGCCTCCACTTCTTCGTGCTGCGCCAACATGGTGTCGCCCGTAGATTCGCCTCGATTTCTCTGGTGTCTCCAACACTTGGCGGAATGTACCACACAAATTGCACACGACCTCCCTCTATAGTGGCTAGTTGAAGAGCATTTCTCTATTGGAGCCAGCCATGTGCGTACAAGAGCATGGCTACATCTCATTCTTGCGAGCTGATCTTCTCGGTGAACTGCGTGGCGATGGTGGCAAACTTGTCCGGATCCGTGACGAACGTGTCGATACACTCCAGCGCGATCTCTCGCAGGTGCCGCATCTGCCTCTTTGCCAAGCCACCGCTGGCGTTCGAGCGCTTAAGCAGCGACGTCGTCTCATCGTAGAACGCCGTCATCAGATCCACGTCAGGCGTCGTGAAGAGCAGTTCGAGGCGCTCGAGAAGCCCTCGCATGCGCCACTCCGGTTCCCAACGCTCGATGAAGCCGCACAGCGCCATCGCACCATTCAAGAGCTGAAGTACAGGCGTCCGTTAGTTTCTAAAAGCGTATATCGGCTCAAAAAGCGCCGGTGATACTCACTGGAACGAAGTTGGGATGGTAGATGCGGGTCAGGCACGTCAGTGACGGCGGTTCGTACGGGTAGTCGTGGCCGAATCGGACCTGAAAGGTGAATCTTCCGCCTTCGTACGGAGTCATCGGTGGGCCACGCACTTCTACTCGCCATTCCCATGCATTCTCTGCAAGATCAATGTAGTGAATTCTCGCGAGGCGAAATCATTCCTCTGCAGATTGGGCAACTCAACTCACCTTTAACAGAATGCGGCAGCGAAAGCCGCGTCGGATTGTCGATCAGGTCGTGTAGTTCGCCTCGGATAGCGAGGATCAGTTTGGAGTACTGGATGAAGTCGGCCAGTTTGTCGCCATCGCCGCGTCGGAACTCGCTGACAAGCTAGAGAAGAAAAGGTTTGTGCCATCGAGAGGAATGGAATGCAAAGAAGCTTCTCGCAGCTAACTCACGCGCACAAACTCGAAAAACTCCAGCTCTCCCGAGTGGTTGTCGTCCACTTTGTCGATCAGAGCTTGCACCTAAACGAAAAACAAACGCATTCAGCGGTTGAATTCCTTGTCGCCCTTGCCACCGAGTCGGGCTTGATCTTACCTCCTCGAGCAACGCACTAATACCCATCGACTTCATCAGCACGATAAGCTCCGTCGCCGCGATGCTTCCATCTCCGCTTTCGTCAAAGTCGCAGAACTGCAGTGCCGCAGAGTGCAATCAGGGGGAGAGCGCTCGGCGCCTGACGAGGCCAGAACTGACATCTCACCTGTTGCAGCATTTGCTCGAGCTCCTCTGCGGAGAACTCATGCTTGAGACTCTCAGGGAGAGCGGCGATCCACGTCTCGCGGCCGGCGATTCGCACTTTGTACTTCATGGTGAAGCGGTCGATTAGCTTGGCTGGGCTTTTTGACACAAGTTCACAGGTGTGGCGGCGAAGCAGTTCTATTTTATATCGCGCACAATTTATGGGATGAAGCGTTTTAACCACTCGGCCAATGCAGACTTCTAGTGGGTACTTCCGAGCTTCTCAATGAACTGGCGATACGTGGAGGCCTCCTGCGCAAAACGCCGCAGACCGTGGTTCATATCCTGGCCAACTTTCCGGATCTTGTTCTGTCGCGCGATAAAGTCGTCGCCTTCGACCTCGATGGTCAGAGCCGGCACCGTGTAATTTGTAACGCGGTAGAACGCGTCGTCCACACAGCCGTACGCTGGGTAGAGGCCGCCGCTCGGCTGCGAGATGTACTGGAACTCGCCCTTGGGTGACATGGCATCCCGCACGCCGTCGCCAAGCCGCTTCATTGCCGAGCCATACGGTTCTTCTGGTTCGCCCGCGACATCGCTGAAGGGGCGCAGCACCATGCCGGCAAAGGCGTGGACATCCACGACACCGATAAGCTCCGGGATCTGCATAACAAAGTCATAAATACCGCGTGATTCCGGCTCGCTCAGTGGTGCCTTGCCCGGGTTCGTCTCGTCGGAGACGTCGGTCGGATCCTTGTTAAAGTACTCTAGCGGTGGGAAGTTGCGGTTGAGATCGACGCCGTTGTAGCCGTTCCACGGGTGGCGGTTGACGCGCCAGTATCGGTCGACAGTCCACGAGTATCGGTACCCGTCGATGTTCACAATCGGAACAAAGTACCAGTCGACTTCGTCAAAGAGCTTGACAGTCTCAGCCTTGCCTGTCCGAAGATCGTCGAGCAGCGACGCGAACGTGAAGTGTGTCGACGCGCCGGCCATCCACTCGCGTGCATGGATCAGCGACTGCGTGTAGAGTGCCTTCTTCGTCGTTGTCTTATCACCAAGCGTCGACGTCGAGAGCTTGTACGCGTGGATGCTGCGGCCTTCGTACGTTGACGAGACGTTCTCAATCTTGGTCACCCACTGAGCGTTCTGCTCCACGAGCGTATCGAAAAACTGGATAATCTGGTCGTCTGGATGGAAGCAGTCAAAATACGCACTCTCCGTGTACGCAGTGTCGCCCAGTGAGGTCTCGAATCCCTTGGTGGCGTAGAGACACGATGCGACCTCCTTGCGGTCCTCCGCAACCCGATCCTCCTCGGTTCCTACGTCGATCTGCTTGACGTGGAGCTTGCTGTGGTGCGTCGCCGCGTGCTTGGCGCCCTTCTTTCTGTGGGCCGTCTTTGTTGCATCCCCCATTTCTTTTAACGCCATCATCGCATCCTCCGTCGCGAGAATGTCCGCCTGCAGCTCATCGCCGTCCGCGCGACCGACGCGGCTGATGTGCCACACGTCCAGGCGCAGCTTCTTCTTCACGGCGGGCGTCAGAAGCTCATCAAACGCCGGCTTCGTGCCCGTCACGTGGAACACTTTGCGGCCGCGTTGCGCAGCGTCCATCCGGGCATCCGCTGGCGGAATGGCGGCATTCTTGTGGTGGTGGACGCGCACTTTCACGTGGACGCCACTCGGCGACGCGATCGGCAGCGTGAGCGCCGCTAGCGCCGCGGAGAGAAGCATGAGCGGTAGCGTCTTGACCATCTTGACGGGGAATCCGGAACTGCCACGACATTGCGGACTGCAACAGATAAAAAATCAGGGAAACGTCCGATCGGTACAGCAAGAGACAGAATAATGGAGAATCAGTCGGCTGGGTTCGAAACGTTGTGGGTTATCCGGTAACCCACAACGGGGACACCGTAACTTACCGTGTCCCCCAAGGCAAATGTATCCAGATATTCGTAACCTACTACCCAGCCATATCCATAATGAAACTCTGGGTGGGCACAAATATCCAAGATGTTTTTGACTCGACATGATTAGAAAGCGAAGCACCTGGTTATGTGCGAGTGGTTGCCATGGCTGATGGTGGAGTTGAGGGTAGACTATGCGAGATTGATGTTGAAGGAGAACTGGCTGAAGCGCTTGCTGAACGACTTCTTGTCGCGAGCGCTCGGGTCGATCACTGCTGACGGCGGTCCTTCGTCGATAAACTCAGGGTCCACATACCGCGTGTCGGTCTCGCTCGAGAGCTTGGGCTTCCACGTCGCCGGTACCTCACGACGCGCGAGTTTCTCCCAGTCCATGTTGTGGAAGAACCGATCACGCTTGATCTGCTCGACACCGCCCATGCGATCACTTCCGAGTCGTCGAGCTGGGTCCTTGCAGAGCAATCCGCGAACCAAGTCGAGCGCTTCACGAGGAAAATCGCTCGGGAAGACAGCGTCGGCGTAAGCAATCTTGCGGAGCATCTTGTGCTCGTTCTTGTCGTAGAATGGAGACTCCCCAACAAGCATCTCATACTAGAATAGAACACACTCAAATCGTCAGTATGGAGGGATAGAGCACGCGGGCAAGGAGGGATTCAAAGAACTCACAATGACGACACCGAGACTCCACCAGTCATAGGCCTTGCCGTAACTTCTCGATCCATCCTCCATTTGCGCAAGAGCCTCGGGAGCGACGTATTCAGCGGTACCGGACAGAGTCTTGACGCCGTGGTTGCTGCCGTAGATGTGTTGTTTCGACAAACCAAAGTCGACCACACCAATGTGGCCATCCGAATCGATCATGACGTTCGACGGCTTCAGATCACGGTAGAGAATGTTGAGCTCGTGAAGATACGAAATTGCGAGCACGAGTTCCGCGGCGTACAGTTGAGCGTCACGCACTGGCAGTTGCCCCCGCATGTTGAGGTGGTAGAACAAGTCGCCCGCTGCGTAGTACTTCATTCCGAGGTACAGTCGCTCATTTGTCTGGAATGCAAACATCAGACTGCAGATGTACGGGTGGTGGATACGCTGCAGAATCTGGCGCTCCTCCATGGCGTTCCGGATGTCAGACTTGTCCATGTTCGACTTCTTGATGATCTTGAGCGCGAAGATGCGGCCATCTTTCTTGAAACGAACAAGCATAACAGCGCCGAAGCTGCCCTTGCCCAGCACACTTACCATTTCAAAGTCGTGGATGGTCAATCCTTCAACCTCCTCGTGCATGGTGTACCCGGACGTCTCCAGAGTGATGCTATCTCCGGAGGCCCCACGACGAGACCGGGACGATGACAGCAGCGCGGATTCCAGAGCTGCAGTCACAGCTTTCTCTTCCTCTTTCAGAGCAGCCGCCGCGACTGGCAATGGTGGAACTGAGACAGGTGACTGCAGCGGCTCTTCGAGCGACGGAATGGGGATAATCAAGTCGCTGAGTGGTCTCCGGTGGTGGTGCTGCGGCTGTGTAGACGCGGCTGCTGCTGCCGCGGCGGCTACCTGCACCTGGGCCACGTGCTCCGAAACTACCACGGCTGGCGGTGGCTGTGGCGGCAACGCTGGCGGACGCTCAACTGGCTTGGGTTCCAAGGCTGACAGCGTCATAAAGTAGTGCTCCAGCGCGACTTGGACGTTTCCGCCGGCACCATCCAAAAAGTTCGCCAGTCGATCGCGCGAGATCTCCTCACCGACGATCCCCACCATCTGGTCGATCTTCGCATCCAGTTGAGAGATCTCGCTCGTAAACGAATGACGTTGCGGCTTCACAGCAGAGTCGTTCATCAGCGAAACTCTGCACCATCAGAGTGATATAGCAGAAGGCGCGTACCGATAGCAAGTCCTCCTCGTCGATCAGCGGCGCAGCGGGCGTGCCAACGACGTCGATACTCAAGAGATTGAGGTCGATCGAATCGGTGGGCTTCTGAAGACTCGCCATCGCGTTTTCCGTGAGCTTCGCGTAAAAGTATAGCCGATGCATCGGTCTGACATAAAATACATAGTGAATAGCGTCAATACCATGGTCTATATCCGCACCTTTCGCATACCACTCACGTCTTCACGCGATCGAGTCCGAGGAAGCATCGATGCACGCTTGTGTTGTAGCTCGTGAGCCCCACAGGCTTCTCGTCCTTCATCACGATCTCCTTGTCCTCCCACTTGTAACTTGTCAGGAAGAAGTAGTCGCCTGGCCGAAGGTTGCGGCCCAGCGGCAGGCCTCGAATCACAAACTTGCACCGGTCATCGTCCGCGGGCGATTTCCACTGCAGCATCTTGTGGAGCGAGCTCGACTTGAGCCAGAGACCGTTGCACTCGAGCGTGACGATGTCTCCGTTCATAAAGTATGGTCGCTGCATGCTCTGCGCCGCCGCGGCGGCCGCACCTCGCACGAGCATCGTGCCTGTCGGGCCGCGCTTGCGCAGCTTGATCGTGAGAAACTTCTCGTTACTGGGCGTGAGCATGTCATTCACGCCGCGCGTGAGCGTCGCGTAGTACGTGTCGGTCTTGCTGATCATGCCCATGACGTTGCGTGAGTGGAGCGTGAGGCTAAGTCCGGACTGGATGATCGGCACAGCGGCGCTGCTGGCGCTGCTCAATTGCTGGTGGGTCTCGACGGAGCGCCCCATGGTGGGTGTGGCGATGCCGGCCTCGCGCTCGGCTCGCTCCTGGTCGGCTTCATGGGACGCGACCTCCATAAAGTACCAGTTTAGCGCCGCCGTGACGTCAAAGCCACAGGCATTGAGGCATGCGAGGATGACTGCTTGCGGCACGTGCTCCCCGAGAATCGTGCGCATGAGCTCGATCTCGCTCGCATTCGAGGCGCCGCCGGCGCTGCTGGCCACGAGCGTCGGCGACGTGTGCGCCGAACTCATGATGGGTCCGTTGCCCCTTGTCTCTCCGAGAAAGTGCTGCGGGCTGACGCCCAATAGAGACGCAGAGCAGAAGCGAGGATGCCGGCGACACGACGAGGCGATCGGCGATATATGCCGATCGCTTTCTCGCAGCGTCCGGATTCTGCAAGGGCGTCAGGTCGAAAAGAAAGAGAGGGCTTCGGTCGCTTAAGTACGCATCGGGTTCGGATGCGCGAACATACGCGTGATGGTCTCTGTGTGCAACCTTTCCCACCAATCAGTGTATCCAATGATGTATTTTAACCAATAGGAGGTCACACACCAGAAGAACGTTGCCAACGGCAAGTTCAACGTGGAGGATTTTCGTGTCCCCTTCTGACGAAAGCGGGAAACGCGGCAACGGAATCAAGAGAGTAAAGCGAAGCGTAAGCAGAATGCGGGGAAGATGTCTTGCTCTGTGTATATACGCGCTCGGAGGGGATGACGAAGGGATACACTGGTTACGCAGATGCTGGCAGCACGCGGCGCGGTCGGTCGCCACCAGAAGCGGCTCAGCGGCACGCGCAGCAACGACCGCCGCACGTTTTCGCTCATGGTCCATGGCCCCGAGTTCGGCACCGGTGAGGAAGTCGTCGTGAACCCCGAGTGCTTCCCTGACGTCAAGGTGAGCCACAGGAGAGCCCTGTGCGGATGCAGACGAAGGGTACAGTGTGGGGCTGATTGGTGGATGGCATCAGGTGAATGATTTGCTCGAGATCAGCCAGCCCGACCGCGAGCACCACCGACTCGTGCTGCAGGTCATGTCGCTGAATCCCGTGCGAGGAAAGCTGCAGGTGTGGCGTGCATTCTTGAGTAGTCGAAGGTAGTCATTGGAAGCTGAGTATTCGGTGGGTGTTTGGTTCGCAGATCAGCGTGTTGAAGGATGTGGCGGCCCAGTTCGGACTCGACACATTTCACAGCGTCATGGTCCAGAAGATCGATCCACGGGAAGTCACAGTGGACTTTTTGGAGCTGAATTTCAAGGACCAGTTTGTATCGCGCGCAGATATCTGGCGCGTCAAGGTCGCGCTCTACGGGAAGAGTGTGTACATTGGCAAGCACGTTGCGGCGCTCGGCGTGCGGGCGCAAGTGGAGGCGCTGCTATCCAGTAACCAAAACGTGATGTGTGGCGTCGTCGGTGCTGATACGAAGATGATCGTTCGTTCTCGCTCAAGTCGACTGATCTGGCTGGTCCAGATGAGTACGGAGATGTGGGAGTTTTCCCCGGACGGAGAACTGTACTACGAGAAGATGCTGAGTCGGCTGCTGAAAGTGCTCGTCGGGAAATGGACAGAGTGCTCCGTGAGTCATTCTGTCACGATCATTGCATTTTCGAGAAGCTTTTACGACAAGGACCAGTTTCCTGAAGGATATGATCCGGTGGCCGCGCCATTTCGAGATCCAGAACACCAAGGGTTTGGACCAGGGTGCGCTACGGCGGACGCTGCACATGGATACGGACCAACCATCCACGTGGATCCGGACACAGGGCGGTTCTATGAAGATTTCTACAAGGTCCTCGTCATGAACTACACTGGTCCCGACTGGGGACACTTGACGTCTGTTCTCAAGAGAGAATTCACGCAGTATCACGAGACCCATCGATGGCGGACTGCCGAGGACTTCATCCCTGCCGAGTACGAGATCTGCAACATCGCATCGCCAAGCAACCCAATTGACTATCCATGCCCGACTCAGACAGGTGCGGGTACATCAGTAACACAGGGGACTGAGTATGTTCGGTGGAAGTCGTTGCCGTATGGCATCCCATCGCGCGCCGTCGATGGAAATATCCTCGAAGCGATCAACGTGACGCTGAACATCATGGACAAGCACTACATGGATCGCGATCTGAATCGAACGGGCCAGAGCATTTTCATGTTGACGGCTGGTAGCAGCGTGTTTCGTGTCAACGAGCGTCTTGTGGAAGTGACCAAGCAGCGGATGATGGACAATGGAGTTGGCATGGACATGATATCTTTGGCGACTCCACCACTGCACGTGGTGCCGCTATTCATCTGCCGAGCGAGTGCCAATACTGAAGAATCGCCAATTCAAGCCTCTGCTACGTTTGATGGGAGTCGAACGAATCTACGCTCAAGTGTGACACGATCGCCGAGTGCGCTGTTGCTTCAACCAGTGTCTCTGCAATGTGCCGTGTCCAGCGAGAACAAGACATCATCGAGCGAGGAGAATTCACCGCGGAGCTTCTACATCGTGCCACACTGGGTGAACGTCACCTTTTTGGAGTTTGACTGTGAATGTGCTACTCAGTTGGCGTCCAGCAACGCCAGCGCGTCTCGGCAAACCAACAAAAAGCTCATGTCACATCGGATGTACACATGCGAGTGTCAGGCACGGCTAAACAAGCGGTTCTCGCCGCTGCCTCCGTTTCGCATGTTCGATA
Source organism: Pythium pyrilobum (assembly GCA_023335905.1). Taxonomy (NCBI): domain Eukaryota; phylum Oomycota; class Peronosporomycetes; order Pythiales; family Pythiaceae; genus Pythium; species Pythium pyrilobum. Next base: position 7,393 of record JAADVV010000294.1, on the reverse strand, counting down.
TGACAGCACCAACTGAGAAGCTGGGGTTCCCGATGGCGCTGGCAAACATGATGAAGAAGAGTTTGCCACAGCGAGAGGAGCCAGTGTTCGACAACGAGGATGCAAACCGTTCGCCTCGGGTGGGACATCACGAGAGTCCGAGGCGAAGACTTTCCAACCTGAGTGACACAATCAGCACTGCATCCCCAGTTGTTTCTTCCGATCAGTGGCACCTTTGTAGATCTCCAGACTTCACCATCAATCCATCACCTCGTCTCGAAGGATTTGCGAATACCGGCCTCAGCGCGAGTATCATGGCACGGGAAGCTCTTGAAGAGTACGATGCCGACGTTTTTTCGCCGACCAAATGGAAGAACGCAGCTCTGGGTGATCCTTCCACGTCAGCACAATTTGTTGACGACACGGATTTTGCGAGTGCAAGTTTGACCGGAGACATGATGAGCCTCATCAGTAGCAAGATGAACAATCGATGGAAGTCGGTGAGCTCTCACGCCGCGATGGGGAGTACGAGCTTGGTTCATTCTCTTCTGTCGCCTCGAAACTCTATTGTGCAAAGCCGTTCCACCATCACTGTGAGTCGATTACCAGCGAGTGTCTCACCAAGCCTTGGCCCAAGCCCACGAGATATATCGGAGATTGTTGGCGACATTCGTGAGGTCAACGCCGATGACAATACTCAAAGCTACCAAGGCGACGCTTCCACTCCACCAGCGCGTCTGCAAATGCCACGCAAATGTCCCCCTCTGATACCCACGAACCGATTTGCGAAGGCCCCGTCGTCGACACAACCCACTGACATTGCGCAAAAAGAAGAAGAAAGACCTGGGCTAGAACCGCGCTCAAGGGCATCTTTTAGCCGTGAAGTGACTTCGCGGAAAAAGGAGCCGTCACTCGATGAGATTGCATCAGCGCAGCTGTCAAGAAGCTCGAAAGCGGCCGATCGGTCTGTGAAATCTCCTCCTCTGCCGCCGTCAGCCAGTGCTGCTTTACTCCCGTCGCCGATGGAACTCAGTGGATCGTTCAAGAAGTCGTTCCTGACCGGCAACGGTATGTTACCAGGAATCCGACGAACGGAGTCGGACCAAACGAGCACGACTCCTCTCGTGGGAAGTTACCATCCAAACGCATTCGACCACTCCTGGAGCTGGCCCCACCACCCAAGTCTCAACGAAGTGAACCCATTCAAGTATTCGACCGATACACTCGAATTTACAGCGGCGAGACTCACGAGTGATCGACGCCGATGGAGCCACCTCTTTCCAGTGTTGAGCCACCCAGGTGGGCAGACTGCGGTGAATGTTGGGGTAACGCAGACCCACTTGGGTCCAAATTGGAAGTCACTCACGTCACCGGCTATCCTACCACTTACGACGGACTACCACCCCACATCCAAGGAGCTCGTCACGAAGTACACCGAGTCATTCTACGCGCTGACACTGCCTTCCACAGACGGAGACTTGTTCCCGAAGTATAAGAACCATGACGAGCTGCTGATCGAGATGATCTGTCAGCGACTTGCAAGCGATTTCCAGTTAGTAGCGAAGGAGGCGGGGGCCGAAGTTGATGCCACGCGGAGCCGTATGCTAGCAAGCAGCACCAACCGTGGGCCAAGTGGAGAGTCGCGTGATATGACAAGCAACACCACGACCTACCATCTGAGCATGGGCCACCGCATCCACCAGATAATCTACGACGCGGAAATGCAGGCCATCGAGGTCAAGCGATACGTGGAGCGCACGTCTCAAGGTCAACACAACGAGCCAGTTGTATACCGATACTCCCTGTGGGTGGACCGTACGCAGTCTTTCCATCCACTGCAACAAAACTTCTATCAGTACCCGATACCTGAAGACAACTGGAACTCGTTGGACCATCTCCTCTGCGGATACCACGACGAGATGTCGGACATGATTAAGTATCGCCGCATTCGATTCACAGTATTGCCCCCGGCGAACGTGGTGACAGGCACGAGAGCCGACAAAGAAGCTTACGCGTCTCGATTCACCAAGTTTGTGGACTACCTGCAGACGCGAGTGGCATCCGAGCACGGCGCCCAGGAGAAAATCCGGATCAAAGTCTCGCTGGATCCGCTTCCGTCGCCCAACTTGAAGCAGCACGTCGGCGCGTTCAGTTACAAGATGTCGTGCGACTCGATGGCGTCGTACACGCGCTTGAAGAGCGAAGATCCGCGCAACGAGTGGCTCATGATGCACGTCGAGGATACCATGCACGTCGAGAAGAGTTATCATTTTGACGTGCGATGGCTCGCGTGCAGCGGCATCATCGTGGATGATTTCATCTCGACCATTCGGCGCAAAGGCAAGCAGGCTGGACTCGAGCTGCGCCGTATCCCCGAGTATACAAGCGTCTCCTTTCTGCAGATTCACCCATTGATAGCGCCGATATTCTTGCCAATGCCGCTCGCGATCATGCAGAACGACGATCGCGAGAAATCTCTGATCGCTGAGCTGGTGAATCGACTAGACTTTGTGCTCGACGACGAGCGACTCGCAGACTCGAAGGGCATTGGGTACGGATTGGGGCTCGGCAAGGAGGACCGTGTATCAGGCAGCTATAGTGGCGTCAGGTCAGGCAGTCGCCCACAACGTCGCATCATGTCACGCGAGGAGAGCGAGGCACTGTTGCTGGAAAAGTGGCGAAGGCGTGGATACAAGCAGTACATGCATCGTCAGGCGCCGGTGTTTCTGCGCTTGATCCACAATGGCCTTGTGTGGATTCCCAGCTACGACTACGACCAAATCAGCACGCCCCAGCAAGTGAATGACCTCTTCACGGAGATCTGTAACCTTATCCAGACCAGCACGACACTCCACGACCTCGTCTCCACGTGCTGCGGCAGCGAGGCTGCCTGATTATTCCGGCGATAATGGCCATGTTGAGTGAGCAGAATGGATAGGCGTGGACGCCTTTTCCTTAGAGGATTAGAAGAGGTTACGTGGGCCGCGTGCCACGCGGCGTGGCGCATTCAATGAGGAATCTCTGCATGAGGAGAGGCGTTTCTCCCGACAAAGATCGAAACGGCACGAGAAAGGGTTCGCACGTACGTACTGTACTGTATCGTATCGCCTGTTCGCACGCCACTCGTTCCTGCCGGATGACGAAGCTCTGCTCTCTCACTTCTCAAACGGCCGAGATCACGACAAGAGACCAAGCGATTAAGAGACGCCAGCAATGGTGGCGTCGCCCGAGTCCACCATGACATCGGCAAACGACGGTGGGCAAGATCAAACCCACCAAAGCTTGAAGCCCGAATGCGCGACTGGAGCTACCCAATCGCTCGAGTACTCGCCGCCTGACTACTGGCACGGGAGCCGTCTCCCGGTCTGCGTGCAAGTCGTTGCCACGAATATCTTCGTCTTTGTGGTGGCCCACTACAACCTCTGGCTGCTGCCTGTGCTAGGGCTGGCGTATGTGCTGGTGCAGCGAGGGCTGGCATGGCTTGTTGTGACCATGGTGGTCGTGTATCTGCCGTCATTTCTCGATGGCTCGCAATCCACGGCAAACGGGAGGCTCTGGGGCGCGTTTCGAGCCTCACGTGTGTGGAACCTCGTCGCCTCGAACTACCTGCGCATCAAGATCATTCGGGAGACGCCGCTGGATGCCGAGAAGAAGTACATCTTTGGGTACCACCCGCACGGTATCCTCGTACTTTCGCGTTTCGCCATTTCCGGTGGCAACTGGGAACAGCTCTTCCCGAACCTCAATTTTCGATGTACGTATCTAGACTCGGGCAATACTGTATGTTGCTCGCAATAGTTGTGTTGACGTTTTGTTCGTGTAGTTCTTGGCGCTTCCGCAATGTTCTCAGTGCCTCTCGCTCGCGAAGCCTGCTTGTGGTAAGTTCACATGCTGGAAATGTTTTTTATGCTGTGGGTTCTTACTGCTTTGTGTTTTTGCTGTGATTTGTAGGCTCGGAGGCGTCGACGCCTCTCGGTCGACGGCTGATAAGGTGTTGCAGTCTGGCAAGAGCATCACCGTGTACCCGGGTGGTGTGCCCGAGATTTTCCTTGTGGACCCACAATCGAAGGAGAACGTGATCGTGCTCAAGAAACGCCTCGGTTTCATCAAGCTCGCGATGCGCAATGGTGCTGACCTCGTGCCCGTGTTCGTGTTTGGCGAGAAGTGGCTGTACAACGTGTGGAACCCGCCGCAGTGTGTCACATCGTTCTTCTGGAAGACGCTGCAGATCCCGTTCATTTTCTTCTGGGGGCGATTCCTTTGGATGCCGCTGCCTCCACGAGAGGGTAAGCCTTTTGGAGTTGTCTACGGTAGGCCCATCGCAGTGAAGATGACGGAGCATCCGACGGAAGAAGACCTGCTCGCTCTTCACGCCCAGTATACCACAGAAGTCAAGCGCTTGTTCCACCAGTACAAGAAGGCGTACGGCTATGATGATGGCGAGAAGCTCGTGATCAGTTAGGAGTCAGACAAGTCGGTGGCAAGAGCGAGGGTGCGTGAGGAGCTTGGAGCGAACAATGCATGGAAGGCATGCCCGTGTGGCTGCAGACGCTCGTGACCAACGTCTTCGTCTTTGCCGTCTTCCACTACACGCTGCTTTTCATCCCGTGCTTTGCGTTCGTGGGGTTCCTCGTTTACAGCGGCAGGACGTGGCTCGCGGCGCTGCTCGTCGCCGCGTACTTGCCGTCGTTTCTGGACGGCGCCCAGTCGACCGCGAACGGCAGGCACTGGGAGCGTTTCCGGCAGCTGCGCGTGTGGAACCTCGTCGCCAGCAATTATCTGAAGATGAAGGTCATCCGCGAGGCTCCGCTGGACGACACTAAGACAACCAAGTACGTGTTCGGGATCCACCCGCACGCGTTGCTTGTGGTCTCGCGGTTCGCGCTGTACGCCGGCAACTGGGAGAAGCTCTTCCCCAACCTCGACTTCCGAAGTGAGTATACTTCGTGTGGGTAGGCGTGTATCGAGCGGTTCTGCCTAACGCTATCGGTATAGTTCTCGGTGCATCACTCAACTTTGCAGGCCCCGTGAGCCGCGACATCAGTCTGTGGTGCGTCTGGAAACCAGCAGCGTTGCCGGTCGTCTGGAGTGGATACTGACGCTTTTTCTTCGCTGTCCACAGGCTCGGAATCGTCGACGCGTCTCGCTCGACGGCCAAGAAGGTCTTCTCATCGGGCAAGAGCGTCGGCTTGTACCCGGGCGGCGTGTCGCAATGTTTTGAATCGACCAGCGCCAGAAGGAGACCGTGCTCGTGCTCAAGAGCCGGCTCGGGTTCATCAAACTGGCCATGCAGAACAACGCCGAGCTCGTGCCCGTCATGGTGTTCAACGAGAAATGGCTCTACCACGTGTGGCGCCCCAGCAAGTCTGTCGCGGACTTTGTGCGCCGCGTGTTAATGCTGCCGCTGATCGCTTTCTGGGGCCGCTTCCTCTGGATGCCACTGGCGTTGCCGCAGGGCAAGACCTTCGGGCTCGTGTACGGCCGCCCCCTCCGCGTCAAGCACACGCCGACTCCGACACCCGAAGAGGTCGAGGCTGTCCAGCGCGAGTTCATTCAGGAGATGGAGAGGCTCTTCCGTGAACACAAGCAGACGTTCGGGCTCGACGACGACGAGACGCTCATCGTCAAGTAGTAGTATGCGACGAGTCCACCAGCGGACAGCAACGGAACCGCCAACACGCACGCACGGTCTCGCTCCCATAAAACCTCAGGTGATTGATTACACATTGCATGCATAATACAGTTCTCTGCGTAATAGTGCTGTACTGGGATTTCACGTCTTCTTCTCGTTCAGAGAAGGCAGCAGCGAGACTGAAGCAAAACGGACGGAAGCGGACAACACTACCGACGTACCTACAGCGGCCTGGCATCTCATCATCAGGATCCCCATCGAAGCGTCGCAGACGCGAGAAGATCTCGTCCACTCGCGTCGCTTTTGTGGATAGAGCTTGCCCGTCATTCTCATTCAGAGACCTTCCCACGCAGGAACTTGTCTTCTTCGCAAGACTGAGAGTCAAGACAGAAGCATGGCCGCGGCGTCCGAGGCCTCGCAGGTGCGCAAAGCGGAGACCACCGCCGACCACGCGCTCGAGTCTCCTCTTCACAAAGCCCACGAGTCCTCGTCAGCGGTGAAGAGGACCGGAGACCTCGGCGTGGTCGAGCATTCTCCGCCAGACTTCTGGGAAGGCAGCCGCCTGCCCGAGTGGCTCCAACGGTGCCTCACGCAGGCGTTCGTGTTTGCCATCGTCCACTACACGTTCTGGTTCCTCCCGGCTTTTGCGGTGCTGCTCGCGCTCGCTCACAGCGGCCGCGCGTGGCTCGCGGCGCTGCTCGTCGCCGCGTATGTGCCCTCGTTCCTCGATGGTTCGCAGTGCTCGGCGAATGGTAAGCAGTGGGAGCCGTTCCGGCGGTTGCGTGTGTGGAACCTCATCGCCTGCAACTGCCTCGGCATCAAGATGCTGCGTGAGGCGCCACTGGGCGCCACGGCGGACGGCAACAAGTACGTGTTTGGGTACCACCCGCACGGCGTGCTCGTGCTCTCGCGGTTCGCGCTGTTTGGTGGCAACTGGGAGACGCTCTTCCCGGGTCTCGAGTTTCGCTGTGAGTCTCCGAGTTGACGCAAGAGATGGACGTAACGCGATCGATCTAACTACAGCTACTGACACTTTCCACACAGTTCTGGGCGCGTCCACCATCTTCTCGGTGCCGTTTTGCCGCGACGCGAGTCTCTGGTGCGCACGATCTCGAGCCTTTTGTCCCCATAGTCTCCAAATATGTTCTCAAGGGTTGTGCATCAACAGGCTCGGCGCGGTGGACGCCTCCCGCGCCACGGCCGAGAAGGTGCTGGCGTCGGGCAAGAGCATCACCGTGTACCCGGGAGGCATTCGCGAGATGTTTTGCGTGGACCCTGCGACCAAGGAGACGGTGCTCGTGCTCAAGAACCGCACGGGGTTCCTCAAACTCGCGATGCAGAGCGGCGCCGCGCTCGTGCCCGTCGTGGTGTTCAACGAGAAATACCTCTACCATGTGTGGCGGCCTCGCGAGTCGCTCGTCGACTTCTGTCGACGCACGTTCACGGTCCCACTGATGGCCTTTTGGGGCCGCTTGCTGTGGATGCCGCTCGCGCTTCCCAAGGACAAGACCTTTGGCGTCGTGTTTGGTAAGCCCCTCGCGGTCAGGCACACGCAGAACCCGACGAAGGAAGAAGTGGAGGCCCTGCAGAGCGAGTACGTGGGCGAAGTCGAGCGGTTGTTTGCGCAGTACAAGAGCGAGTTCGGTCTGGACGATGACGAGACGCTGGTCATGGAGTGACGTGGGGCGGGTCAGTGTGGCTACTATTTGTTCATACACTGTAGCCTCATTCAAAACGCAAGCCACAGTGAGCATAGAGAGAGTAGGGGGGGGGGGGGGGGGG
>JAADVV010000293.1:0-19556 GCA_023335905.1 Pythium pyrilobum | reverse complement strand
TTGAGCAAAACCTCGTGTCACCTGAAGCCCCTGCCACAGAAACCCGACCCTAAAACAGGGACTTCGATTCATACCCGAGGAGGGATTTGAACCCAGCGCAGTGGAATGGAAGGGTCGACACCAAACCACCATACCGAATCCCTATCTTTAGATAGGTACTCAAAGTTCATGGGAAATTGGAGTAGGTGACTCAAATAGAAATTTGATCCTTCCATCAACGCAATGACAGTAGATTATGCAGCGGCGCCTCAGTTGAAGGACGTCGTAAAAACTCACTTCTTGGGCGCGAGCAGCTCAACCGCGAGACTCGTGAGCACCTCCATGGTCGCGTAGTCCTTGGTCGTGATATGGCTGTGCGGCGCCGTGTCGCCCGCGCACAGCGAGGCCACGACCGAGCCGTCCGGTGCGCAGATCGGGAAGCCCGCGTAAAACTGGATGCCCAGATCCTTGACCATGGGCAGGTGCGCGAAGCGCATGTCTCGCCGCGGGTCCTTGAGCACCATCGGAGCCTCGGCGTACAGAACGTGAGAGCAGAGGACCTCGTGGCGTGGGATCGACGTCGTGGTCTCTGGGAACTGGTACGCACCGACCATGGTCGGTGCAGTCTCGCCGACGATGGTGACAAAGCCCATGGCGCACTTGAGGTGCTGCGCCGCGAGCCGCGCGAGTAAGTTGAGCGCCGCGCGGTCGTAGTTGGCGTGCAGCACGCCCGACTCGGCAATGCCCTTGAGCCGCGCGGCCTTCTTGCTGGATTCTGGCACGGGCGCCAGCGGGAAGCCGCTGTCGACGCACGCGTACTCGTACATGTAGTCGCGCTCGCGGTCGTAAACAGCGCAGGCTTCGGGCGTGTACTGCGCTCGCGCGCAACGCACTGTGCGCTTCACGTGCGCGTCCACCGCGAAGAGGACTTCGGTCGGCGTTGCCGGTTGCGTGGCCGCGTGCGGCAGACGAATCGCAGGACGCACGAGCTGCGCAAGCCGCTCCAGTGCGTGCGAGCGCGCGCCTGCGTTTGTGGAGTACAGCGACTCGGGTACGGACTCGAATGAGCCGACGCTCGAGTGCACCGAGTCGGTCCCACAACTGCTTGTGCTGCTGCCGTCGTCGAGAAGAACGGGATAGTCGTTGTCCCAGCTCTTGTCATCAGCGTCGACGACCACCGGGCCGAGCGCCGTCAGAAGGTCCCCCTCGTCGAACACGCACGAGTCGACGCGCGCGACGCAGCGCACACAGCAGCGGGTCTTGCGCACGAGGCCGACGCGCGGCTCGACGTCGTACTTGCACGAGCAGTCCTTGGCCGCAGAGCTGGCAGAACGCGTCGTGGCGCAGGAGCGTGAAGCGCTTCGTGCACACGTGGCAGAACTCTGGCGGTTCGGCCTCGGTCGTGGGGAAGTACACGAACGACTGGAAGCCGAAACGGCGGCGGCGTATCACGGTTTCAAATTCGCGCAGCGACTTGGCGAGGATGTCCAGCACGTGGCGCGCCACCGGATTCATGGCAGCCTTGCGCTGGCGAGCGATCTCGTCGGATAGGCGTGGTGCCGCCGAGGGGCGAGCGGACTGCTTCTCGCGGTACTCGGATGGTGGCACGGTCGACGCATACGCGTGCAAAAAGATGCGTGTGACGTGGCTGGCCGCGCTGTACTCACCACGGACCGTCTGGATGTCAAGCCCCAAGGCGAGATGGTCGAGGCGACCGCGGCGCAGCGCCGAGCAGTCAGCGCTCGCCACGATTTGGTCGTGCGCCTCCTTGGGAATGGTCTTTATCACGTGGACTGCGCGATTCTTGTCCTGGAACCGCTGCGTGCAGCTCGCAAAGCAGAGCCGCTGCGTGCCCTTGTGCTTGGCATGCAGCTTGACCGATAGTTTCGGACGGATCGTCATCCGCGAGACGTGCGACGTCTCGCGGTCTCCGCGCGGTAGTTCAGACTCCTCGTCTTCTGAAACAGTAGCTGGCCGCGCGTAACGTTCTTGCCGCAAAGCGACTGCATCGACGCCTCGTACCCTTGCGAGTCGTGGTGGGACAGCACGTTGAGCACATCGTTCAGGTGGCAGCGCAGCTCGGTCTTGGCGACCAGCGCGTGCGCGATATCTAGATCGTTGTCCAGGTCATCGTCGCCGCCGCCGCCGGGCGCGAGCTCAAACATGTCCACGCCGTTCTTGCGCTTGCGCTGCTTCCACACGTGTCCTTGGAGACCGCAGCCTCGAGCTTGGACATCGTGTCGAGCACGTCGTCGCAGATCTCTTGGTCGTTCATCACGACGCGCTCGTAGCCGTGGCCGACCGTGGCCACGAGCCCGTCGCATCGTGGGGAGGACTGTGGTGCTTGTCGCGGACGTGATGCCGTAAAGTAGCCCATAGTGGAGAACGCCGGGAGAGGATCGGGTTTGCGTATTGCTGGGGAATTGGCGAATGACACGACCATTCAAGCAACAACCCCCCCGCCATCGCTAGGCAGCGAGAGGCTCGTCGAGACGATCCACCCGTGCGTCCAGAGCGAACTTGAGGTCTATTAGAAGAAGAGTCGGCGGGTTTGTGTGCGAGCCGAAGCCTCGCCAATCTGGACCAGACCAGAGAAAGTGGGCCGTTCGTGTCGGTACGGGGTAATGTCCGCGTTATGTGCAAGTGGATGTAGCTGCTCCTAAAGCAGTACTCGAACTTTCTCCGCATCCTTGGCGCAACAGTGGTGCGGCAGCACCGATCAGAAGAGAGGACACACAACCGACGCTCGTCGCCAGTGAGCACTCCCTGGAACTGCAGGGGGTGCAAACCGATCCGAACAGATACATGCACGTGTGAAAAGCGGTATCCCTCCTCCTACGTGCTCGCCACTGGACGGTTTTTATAACCCCCGACGCTCTATGTACTGCCCCGTCTGGGAACTCACTGAACCTTGTTCGACCTCGGGGGCACGAGCAGCTCGACCGGGAGGCTCGTGGGAACCTCCATGGTCGTGTAGTCCTTGGTCGTGATAGGGCTGTGTGGCGCGACGTCGTCCGCGCACAGCGAGGCTGCGGCCGAGCCGTCCGGTCGTGGATCGGGAAGCGTGTCAAACTGGAAGACGAGGTCCGTGGTCATGGGCAGCTACATGTCTCGCTGCGGGTCCTTGAGCACCACGGAAGTCTCGGCGTACACGCTGTGTGTGCAGAACGCCTCGTCGATGGTACACGATCCGATGACGAACGACTCGGTCTCGCCCGATGGCCCACACAAGACCGATGAGACACCTGAGCTGCGGTGCCTCGAGCCGCGTCTGCGTGCAGCACACCCGACTCAGCGATGCACTGGGGGTCGCTCGCCTCCTTGCTGGGCTACGGCATCGGCGCGTGAGTTGCGCCACTGGGACACGTACGTGTACACGTAGTCGCGCTCGCAGTTTAACACTGCGCAGTTCTCCATGTCGTCCTGCGTTCACAGAGAACCTGAGTCGGCTTGACGCGTCACTTTCCCGGTCCACTGGAGACTGACGGTTTGGTTCTGTTTCGAAAATCGTCACCTTGCGCGAGCCGAGTGCACCGAGTACGCTTCGCTGTCATCGAGAACCGGGTAGTCGTCGTCCCAGACCTTTTCGTCGACGTCGACGAACACGGAGCCCGGCCAGCTAGTCCTCCTCGTCGAACTTGTACGCGTCCACGACGGCGTACATTCGCGAGCAGTCCTTGCGCACGCTGTGGTCGCAGAGCTGGCAGAACATCTTCTTCCTGCACAGATTCCAGTCGTCACTAGCTGTGTAGCAACCGTCGGCGTGGGCTACCGATGCTGGTATACTAGTACGTCGTATGGTAGTATTTCGATACAAATATACGCTTTCGTGCGTGGTGATGGTACGTCATGTTCTTTTGGCTAATGGGTGCCCTCACAGCGCCGTGATCCGCTGCTCCGTGAGGAACGTGTCGATGGCCGTCTTTTCCACTTGGAGGGGCTGTGGCTCGTTGGGCACGAGCAGCTCGGCCGCGAGGCTCGTGAGCACCTGCATGGTCGCGTAGTCCTTGGTCGAGATGTTGCTGTGCGGCGCGACGTCGCCCGCGCACAGCGAGGCCACGACCGAGCCGTCGGGCGCGCGGATCGGGAAGCCCGCGTAGAACTGGAAGCCCAGGTCTTTCACGATGGGCAGCTGCGCGAAGCGCATGTCTCGCCGCGGGTTCTTGAGCACCATGGGCGTCTCGGCGTACACGCCGTGCATGCACAGCGTTTCGTCGCGCGGCACCACGAGGCCCTCGTCCGGGTACTGGTACTTGCCGATGATGTGCTGGTCCTTCTCGCCGATCACGGACACGTAGCCCGTCGGGCAGTTGAGGTGCTGTGCCGCGAGCCGCGCGAGCATGTCGAGCGCCGCGTGGTCGTAGTTCGGGTTGAGTACGCCCGCCTGGTCGATGTACTTGAGCCGCGACGACTCCTTCTCCGGCTCGGGAATGGGCGCGAGCGGCGTCTTGCTCTTGTTGGACTCGAACGCGTACGCGTAGTCGCGCTCGCGGTCGTACACGACGCAGTTGTCGGCGGAGTACAGGTTCTTGGCGTTGCGCACGCTCTCGCGCAAGTGGTTGTCCACGGCATGCAGCACGTGCGGCGCCTTGACAGACCGCCGCGCCACAGGCGACGACTCGAGTCGCTCGGGCCGCACGAGCTGCGCGAGCCGCTCGAGCGCGAACGAGCGCGCGTCCGGGTCGGCCGAGTACAGCGACTCGGAGATCGACTCGAGCGACGCGATGCTCGAGTGGATCGAGTCGGTCTCGCTACTGGCGTCGTCCAGCATCGGGTAGTCGTCGTCCCACGCGCGCTCGTCGGCGTCGACCACGACGGGGCCCAGCGCGGACAGCAGATCCTCGTCGTCGAACACGCACGAGTCGACGCGCGACACGCAGTGCACGCAGCAGCGGTTCTTGCGGATCTCGCCCACACGGGCCTCGACCTCGTACATCTGCGAGCAGTCCTTGCACACGCTGGCGCCGCACAACTGGCAGAACATGTCGCGACGGAAGAGCGAAAAGTCCTTGCTGCACACGTAGCAGCTCTCGGGCGCCTTGACGTCCGTCGTGGGGAAGTACACGTACGACTGGAAGCCGAAGCGGCGGCGGCGGATCACGGTCTCGAACTCGCGCAGCGACTTGGTGAGGATGTTGAGCACGTGGTGGGCCTCCGGGTTCATGATCGCCTTGCGCTGGCGCGCGATCTCGTCGGGCGACGCGAAGAAGCTCGCCTTGGGCGTGTCGTCGTCCGGCGCGGGGTGGTAGTCGGACGGAGGCACCGTGGACGCGTACGCGTGCAGGAAGATACGGGTCACGTGGCTTCTCGCGCTGTACTCGCCGTGGGTCGAGCGGATATCAAAGCCCACGGCGAGATGGTCCAGGCGGCGGCGCAGCGCCGTGCGGTCGTCGCTCGGGATGATCTGGTCGTGGGCGTCCTTGGGGATGGTCTTCATCACGTGGATCGCGCGGTCCTGGCCCGGGAACTGCTGCGTGCAGCTCGCGAAGCAGAGCCGCTGCGTGCGCTTGTGCTTGGCGCGCAGCTTCACCGGGATCTTGGGCCGGATCGTCATGAGCTGCACGCCGACGAGGCCCTGCTGAGAAACGTTCTCCGGCTTGTCCACGCTCGCGCGCGACGCGTTCCCGCTGCTCTTGGAGATGCGCGGCCGGGAATTGAACTTCCGGTTCTGCTGGAACAGGAGCTGGCCGCGCTTGAACTTCTTGCCGCAGAGCGACCGCATGGACGCCTCGTAGTCCTCCGAGTTTTGGTGGATGAGCACGTTGAGCACCTCGTTGAGGTGGCAGCGAATCTCGGTCTTGGCCACGAGCGCATGAGCGATGTCCAGGTCGTCGTCCTGGTCGTCGCCGCCGCCGGGGATGAGCTCGAACATGTCGACGCCGTTCTTGCGTTTGCGCTGCTTCCACTTGCGGCCGTACGAGTCGCGGCTCGCGGCGGCCGTGAGCTTGGGGATCGTGTCCAGCACGTCGTCGCAGATCTCCTGGTCCGACATAACCACGCGCTCGTAGCCGTTGCCCATGCGCGCGACGAGCCCGTCGCGCGACGGCGACGAGAGCTTGGCCGCCGCGGGCGACGTCGAGAAGTAGCCCATGGTGTGTGGGATGGCGAATTTGCGAATGACAGAACCGAACACTCTGCTTGATAGACACGCCGAAGCTCCACACACACACACACACACACACACACGCTGATCATGTCAGTGCTGTACGATCCACGGCCCACGCAGCCGCCGGCTCGTCATCTAGATAATTACATACACTGCACAGAGCCTCCGACAGTCTGGCAGCCAGATTCACAAGCCTGGATAGCCGCTCGGCGCCGGGCGTTGTCCCAAACAGCAGTCCTTGCTGTCAGACTCAGACTGGCAGTGTCCAGGCTGACAGAAGGTCTGCCATGGCGCCATGGCGCCATGGGCCACGGCATGGCGGAACCCGCGAGGTTTCCAACGGGTTCCTTTGCCCAGCGCCGAGGATAATGGACGCCGCCATATTGGTCCTTCTGACCATAGGCCAATACATAATGGCGTCACTCGCGCATAACGCCGGTCGCTTCGAGTCAGAAGGTGGGTGAGTTTTTGATGCGGGCAGACCGTTCTATGTGCAAGTGAATACCAACCAACCTTCGCTTGCACTGGATCGCAAAGCTGAGTCGGGAAGCGTCCGATTCAGGACAGTGTGAAGCGCCTCTAAGTACTGCTGCAATGGAATTCGATCATGAAGGTCATTGATTATGACAAATACAAATAATTCTGGTTATTCGGCAGTTGAAAATGCTAGTATGAAAGGTTATTAGAGATAATCGGTTGTCACTCGATGCTTAGAGGCGCCACAACTGTTCTGGACCATTCCGGTCTGAAGTGCTGCAGTACCGTAAAAAGTCGTGCTTGACGAGTCCATTCAGATACTGTTCAGTTCTGCACCCTGACTTCATGAGCTGTACCGTACTGTTTTCATACCGAGCTCCCAGTCAGCCCAGTGGAACATGCAACGTTCGACCCTCGACGATGCCCGCCCGCCCGCCCGCCCGGTCCCGTCCTCTGGTCCTCTGGACCAGAGTCTGGTGGCCATCGTTTCCGCCCTCCTGAGGATGCCTCATAGTACGCAGTACTACAGTGGACCGAACGTCATGCGCGCTGCACCGTTAGAATGAAAGCGCGAGTCCTGGAAAGGTGGACATGATTGCGGGCTCTCGGCGTCGGTGGGGAACTTCCATTGACGGGCGATTGGCGGTTCCCAGAGGGGAACTGCCCTCCATCCTTGAGTCAAGATTCTGGACGGGGTCCTCGTCTAGGATGCAGTACCGTCGTGACGGGCTACACATCAACGAGGCACCGGCGCTGCTGTCGCAGCACAGACATCGAGTCTCGATGTCTGTGTCGATTCGAGAAGTGCTGTCCCCCCCCCTCGTGGTGGGGACAGGGCGAGCGTTACGCACGACCGGGCCGGCTCGGATTTGAAGCAGCTCGATAGTGCGATGTTGTCTCGACAGGGGCATGCATTTCTATCTACGGTGTAGAACATGCAGTGGACTGGCTAATACCGCGGGTCCCGAGACGGGAAGGGGACGGCCTCTGGATCATCCAGTGGATGGGCCCTTCAACTAGGCGGGCATCGCCCCGAGCAGTTCCGTGAGCACGCGCGTGAGCACCACCATGCGCGCATACTGGCGGTTCGTAAGCACGCGCCTGGACTCCCTATCCACGACGACCAGCGACGCGACGATGCCACCGCCGCCGACTGAAGACGGCGCGTCGATGGGGAAGCTCGCGTAGAACTGGAAGCCACCACGAGCGACACAGAAAAAGTCGCGGAAGCGCATGTCGTGCAGTGCGTTCCGCACGATGAACGGCCGGTCCGAGGTCAGCGCGTACGCGCACAGCGTCTCGCGGCGCGGTAGCTTGAGCAGCGAGAGATTGAAATGCGCGACGGCCTGCTGCAGATCCGGACCGACGACCGAGATAAACGCCGAGCGACACTCCATGACGCGCGCGGCGATCTCACAGATCGCGTTGAACGGTTCGCTCGCGAACCGTGTCGAGTCGAGAAGCCCGAGCCGCGCGATGAGATCGATCCGCACGTGCTCTTGTGCGACCGGTGGCGCGTCCGCGATGCGGAGACCTTCCTCAAAGTTGAGCAGGTACTCGCGCGCGTTGTCCGCCTCGGCGTAGAAGCACTCGGCGACCGTCAGCCGCGTCGGGTGCGCGAGCAAGTGGCGCAGCACGCCTTCCAGAATGCGGAAGCTCGGGTGGAGACTGCGCTCCGAGGACGTGATACCGAAGCGCTCGAACGCGGTCGCCTGCTTGTTCGGGTCGCTCGAGAACAGGTACTCGATGAGCTTGATGGCCTCGTCGTCGGACTGCGAGTTGGGCCGCTTCTTCTGGATGACGATACGCCGGTTGGCCTGCGGCAGCTCGGCCTGCATCTGCGCAAAGCTCGGGCCCGTTGCCACCGAAAAGTCGGAGATCGGGCTCGAGCCGAGCAGATCGAGGTCGTCGTCGTCAAAGACGCAGTGGTTGACGGCGTCGAGACACGTCTTGCACACGCGGTTCGAGCGCAGCACGCCCGGCATGGCCTCGACGTCCATCGAGTCCGAGCACGACGCGCACGTGCGGTACCCGCAGAGCTGGCAAAAGTGCTCGTGGCGCAGCACGCTGAACGACTTGGCGCACACTTTGCAGCTCTTGACGCCGCGCGCCGCGATCTTGTTGCTCAAATAAATATACGACTGGAAGCCCAGGCGGCGGCGCACGACGACCGACTCGAGATTGGCAAGCGAGCGCGCGAGCCTGGTCAAAAAGAGCGACGGCCGCTCGAGCGCGCTCACGCCGCTGCTGTTCTTCCTGGCGTCCGCCGAGAGCAGCTCGTCGTCGATCGTGCAGCTCGCGAAGAAGAAGACGCGCGTCTTGCCGCCGGCGATTTGCTCGGCGTACGTGCACGCGAGTACGTCCTTGGCGCCACCGAGCACCGAGGTCTTGGCGAGCCGGTCGTGGAACTCCTTGGGCAGCGACTTGCTCACGTGGACCACGGCCTTGCGGTCGGGAAGCCGCTTGCGGTAGTCGATGTAGTTGAAGTCGAGCTCCTTGCCGAGGCTGCCGCCCGACGAGAAGCTCGCGGTCTTGACCACGACGCCGCCGCCGCTCGTCGCGGCGTCGCTGCCCGTCGTGTCGTCGAAGCTGTGCAGCACGGCGCCGCGCCGGAAGCGCCTACCGTGGAGCCCACGCATGGCGCACTCGTGGACGTGGGTCTCGTCCGCCGCGAGCACGTTGTGCAGCTCCATGAGGTGGCACTTGATCTCGAGCTGCGCGACGACCGAGTACTCCTTGGACTCGCCCCAGCCGCCGTAGGTCTCGTGGATGTCGAGGCTCTCCTTCTCGACGCGGCGCCGCCAGTGGGGTGACGCGACGCCGCGCTCGCGCACGGTCTCGAGCGTGCGCAGCGGCGCCGTGGCCTCCTGCAGCAAAATCTCATTGGAGAGGAAGAGCTTCTTCTGGTTGCCGAGCTGCACGAGCAGGCCGTCGTCGGCCGGGATCGACGTCATGCTGCTCACGTACTGAGACGGTTAGACGTCGTCGAGTGAGTGGCGCGAGAACGGGAATGGAGGAGCGAGAGGTGGAGGACGCGAACGGGTGCCGACATGCTGGTCGCTGCTCGGGACCGTATCAGTGCGATGGACGACGCCGGGGGGCCAGCTGGAGAGGGCAGCCATGCAGTGATAGAGGGTGCTGAGAAGCCCGTCTAACCTTATCAGCGGCTCGGATGATGACCAATCATTTTGTGAGAGTATGAGAAGAGAGAGGTGTATAGAGTGTCGGTGGTCAGCTGCCGCTCTTGTACATCACGGAACCTGCGATACATGATATTTTACAACGCAATTCCGCGCGTGGTTGGCCCTTTGTTTTGGCCATGACCTGTCACAACGCATATTAAGTGGTGTTACCACCCTTTGAGCTCCCTGGTTCTAGTCGCCGGCACGAGTCCACATGGACGGATCAGTGTGCACCACGAGGCCGGCGGCGGGGTCTCGCAACGCAATCTGCCCGAGGACAAACTCGACGGCAGATTTATTAGTCTTGCTGGGTATATCACACTAAATAATACGTACAGCGCGCGTACCGATCTCGGTCTCTCCCAACAATCAGTGTCTGAACAGTAACGAGGATCCAGTCTCTCTCCCAGAGTCTGGACGCCTCGTACTGAGCCCGTAGTAGTATCCGTGGATACAAAAGTGAGACTCGAGGGCATAGAACTCGGCGTCTACAATGTGGACTCGTGGCAACGGAGGGTAACGTTAGTACTACGTATTAGTACTTACTGTACATCCAAGATATAATCATTGATATTCACCAGAAGCTACAGTATGTGCAATGTGGACCCGTTGGTCTGGGGTCTTCAAGAAAGAAGAAGGCATTAAGCCGATGGTCGCCATCCAAATAATACCGCTCGACGACCACGCTGAGGGGACTGAGGAGCTTGGCCTCTACGCCCCGTCCGATGAGGAGGAGGAATCCGTGTCACACCCGTCGCCGCCAGCGATGACCAGGCACGCCGTGGAGGGGAAGATCGACATGAGGTTGGTCGAGACCGACCACACCATCGCGAAGGCGATGTACATGACGGTGAACATCCCCATCACGTGGCTCTTGCCGCCATGGGCCTTGAGAATCTGCGTGGCCTTTTTCTGCGGTGGGAGCAGCGGCAGCCACGCCAGCGACAGCAACTTCATGCCGTACATGATGAACAGCGTCGCCGAGATGTCTCTCCGCACATCGTTGCTGTCGTTCATGATCGTGTCCGACGTGATGTTGAATGGTGCGTTGGCATTCTTGCTGAGCGTCTTGGCGAAAGGGTCCGACAGGTTCGACACGGTCGTGAGCAAGCCGTAGATCGCGCCCTCGTGCCCCATCTCAGCAAGCTCCACGACCACGTACGTCGACACGATGAAGCTGATACTGTACGGGAGCTGCTCGATGACGGGGATACCGAGCCAGAAGTACTGGTTGCGGACGACGTTCCACGTCACGAAGAACATGCAGATCGCGTCGATCACGACCATGGCGATCATGGTCGCGGCGGTGATGATGCGCCAGTTCCAGTGCAGGCCGTACCGTCCAGTAAAGAAGATGCCGACAGCGGTCACACCGAGAACCAGGACCGTCTGAAACTTTTCGTTGCGTGGAGGAACCTTGGCCCACTTGGTCTGGATCTGGTCCTGCGCCGTGAACGTAAAGTTCTCGAAGATGCCGGCGAAGAACTTGTACGCGATGATCTGGTATACCGCGCGCGACTGCAGCACGCCCCAGAACTCGTGGAGGTACGTGGTGAAACTGGGAGGCTCGAAGTGGTCTTCCTTGATGGTGAACCACGTGACTGGGATAACCGGCGCCGTCAAAACCGCAAGACACAGCATGACTTGCGGGAACGAGAAGCTAAAGTCGTAGGTTCCACCGTAGTCTCGTCCGTTGAAGAGGAATGCCATGAACAGGTTCGCGACAATCATGAACACGGTGCGCACGGTGTAGATCGCAGTCTGCGTGCGGCCGCGGACGTCCTCGGGCTCACGCTGCGCAAACTCGACGACGACAGCGTCGGCCGCGACGTCCGACATGATGTAGCCGACGGTCGCGAACATCATAAGAATGATATACTTGCCTCCTTGCCCCGGTGCGCTCGTATTGATCCCGCGCCATTGCTCGGCTGCGAGGTCCTTGGGCTTGACGTCGACGAGGCTTCGGTCGAGGTAGTACGGCTTGCCCAGATCCGTGACGGCCAAGATGAGGAGGAACATCGTACAAATCGACCAACCCAACACCATATACGGGCGGCGACGCAGCCCGTAGATCGGGAAGCAATCTGTCAGGAATCCGTAAAACACCTTGAACGACCACGGGATCGAGAGGAGTGTGCGCGCCGCGACGATCGTTTCCGGCTCGGCGTTGAGGTAGTTGGTGAAGAGAGGGTAGATCGTGCCGGGCAGCGCACCGTAGAGAAGTCCGATGGCCGCGTACTGGGCCATGAGGCCGAGCGACTCGCGAGCGAGCAGCTCCGGCGCGCCGCCGTCGCGTAGTGCGCCGCCTTCATACTCGTGCTCTTCGGCGAGGATCGGGGTCTTGGCCCCGCGGTAGTTGTAGTGGCGGGGCGAGCCGTCATCGTTGAGGCTTCCGCCCGTGCTCAGGAAAGACAGTCTGTGAGGCATGTCCTTGGGCATGTTCCCTCGAGTGAGAGATAGACCGGAGTGAGAAATAGACCTGCGAACACTTGTCGGGTCGAGGCGGCGCGTCTAACTGACAAGTCTAACCCACCGCCCGCAAGCGACAAACGCGAGGCACCCAAAGCAAGCGACCGACAGACGAGAAGCTTTCTGGCGGAGGGGAGACCGAGCCGAGATGGAGATGGAGAGGACAAGAAGAAAGGGAGATGAGGTGGCCGCCCGACGTCTTGCTTCTTCCTCTACAAGAGCTGGTCCATCCCGTAGTCTTGCAGCGAGTTCAAGAATGGAAGAACAAGAAACGGCGAAAAGAAAGAAAAGAAACAAAAACGAAGACGTGGGAGGTGATCAGGTCTCTCTACAAGAGAAATGATGAGAGAGAGTGTTTGTCGCGTCATCGGTCGCTCTGGTTGGCCAATCAGGACAGCCGGAGACTAATACAATGCTGTGACTGCTGCCCGGTCATGGTGACTGCATTCCCGGATAGGCGTGGAGGGGGGGAAAGTAATACAGATCTCCACCCATCCTATTCCGTTATTTACATATTTCGTCTATTGTCCAAAGTACGTCTAAAGTTTGATACCAAACTGGACAGTACCACCAGCGACAGAATAATGATGTACGACCACAGCTCTTGGCGCGCTTTTCTCATCCACGCGCAATAGGCGGGAGGCATTTTAGACTCGGACCTACAGAGGCAACAGCATGAACTACGGCGGCGGCGGCGGCGGCTACGGGGCGTACGGCAACGAGGACTATGGAGGCGGCGGCTTCATGGACGGCGCGTCGCAGAGCCAGAACACGCCCAGCAAGGGCGGCCGCGGCGGTGGCGGTGGCCGCTCGCGTGACGCGCAGACGCTGCGGTCGCTGACGATCAAGCAGTTGCTCAGCCGCAGCGAGGCCGACGACGCGATCCGCGTGGACGGCCAGGAGGTGACCAACGTCAAGATCGTCGGCATCTTGGGCAACGTCGTGCCGCACTCGACGAACGTCAACTTCCAGCTCGACGACGGCACGGGCGTGCTCGACGGCCGCATGTTCCTCCACGCGGACGACGCCGAGTACGCCGAGAGCGAGGTCGCCAAGCTGCGGTACGTACTGCATGGGCTAGCCGTGCGGGGTGGGTTATACAGTGGTGGTTATTGATTACCGGGCGATATCTTCCTCCCCAGTGACGGCATCTACGTGCGCGCCGTGGGCAACGTGCGAACGTTCCAGGACAAGCTCAGCCTCTCGTGCTTCTCGGTCACGCCGATCGAGGACTACAACGAGCTCACGCACCACTTCTTGGAGACGATCTACGTACACTGCTACCACACGAAGGGCCCGCTACAGGCCAGCGGCAAGGGCCCCGCCGGTGGCGCGGTCGGCGCACCGGCCACGGACAGCTTCGGCGGTTTCGGGCAGCAGGCGCAGCAGCCGTGGGGGCAGCAGGGCGGCAGCACGTACCTCGGTCAGGGAACCGGCGGCGGCATGGGCTCGATGGACTTCAACATGGATTCGTCGTTCTCTCCCGAGCAGAAGGCCATCCTGGACGTGCTGGGCACGTGCACAAGCGACCGCGGACTCAAGATCGACCAGATCTTCACGGACCTGCGGGGCCAGATGAGCGAGGACCAGCTCCGCGACGCGCTCAACTACCTCACGAGCGAAGGCCACGTGTACTCTACGATCGACGAGAACCACTTCAAGCGAACGGCGTAATGGATTCCTGCACGCTAAAAGTACTTTGACCCCTTCCTTTCTCGAATAAATATACGTTAGCATGGACGAACATAACTCAATCGGTGGTGGTGGTACAGCCGGCCCAACGGCGGCATTTCGGTATCTCTATTATATAAACTCACATCCACACGCGTTGCACTGACGCCTGCCATCTCAGGAGAGGTCGTCAAAGTCAAACTCCTCGAGCTCACCGTCGAAGAACCACTGCTTGATGGTCTCGTACACGCCGAAGCAGATGCCGACCTGCGGCATGATGGCCGTCATGCGGCACGACGCACCCTTCCACAGCGCGAGCACGCCTTCCTCGCCCACAGTCTTCATGAAGCAGTCCACGAGCCCGTTGTAGCGGCCGCTCTTTCCCTGCGTCATGAGCCGCACGGTCATGACGTCCAGCGGATTCGTGATGAACGCCGAGCAGCCACCCGACAAGGAGCCCATGACCAGCGACTCGACCGTCGTGAGCGGACGCTCGTGGCCTTCGCGCTGGGCGACGTGCCCCTTGTACGAGTGCTTGAAGGTCTCGTAGAAGAAGAACGAAAACGCCGAGAACAGCGTGTCCACGCTCAGACAAGCCGAGTACCCCGTGTACAGGCCCAGCACGCCCTCGGACCGCAGGATCGTGGACAGCGCATGGAACGTGCCGCGGTAGTTCTGCTTGCGCGCGATCGCACCACCGCTGGCCAGGTACGGGTTACGCCCGAGCTGGAGACGGCTCTTGATAACCTCGGCGGGCACACTGATGGACGAGATCAGCGCCTCGCTCGCGGCGCCCGAGAGGAAGTAGACGACGCCGGCGTTCTTCTCCGAGACGTGCGGCGTGGCGAGCGACTTGAGCGTCTCGTACGTGCCAAAGTAGATGGACGCGCACACGGGCGAGCACATCATGGTCGTTGAGAGACCGCCGAAGCAGCCGCGGATGCCCTCTGCGAGAGAGAAGAATATAAATCTCAGTGAGGTCTAAACACACGATAGACCACATCGATGAGAAGCGTACCGTTGCGCACGATGGTCATGGCCGAGCGGACGATGCCCGAGTACTCGGCGGTCTCGACGGTCTGCACCTTCATCCGCAGGTTGATCGTGTCCAGCGGGTGGAGCATCGAGTCGGCGACCATGCCGGCGACGGCGCCCGAGAAGAAAGCGCGCGTCACGGGCGCGACAGACGACGTCGCGACGGCCGGCGGAGTGGACGGAGACGCAGCAGAGGTCATTATGTGGTGACGGACAGACGCGTGGGGCGAGGTAAGACCGGCGTGTGGGGGAGGCGGCGGCAGTGATCCGCAGACGTCGCGTCTGGGAATAATGGAGACCGACCGACGTCGGCCGCGTGCGTGGGGTGGCCGTTGAGCCAGCAGATTCGGTGGGAGCTTCTCACTTAGAAACGATAGATACGGTAGCGTCGACGATTCCAGTGGTTCGAGTGGTCCAAACGGGAGAGAGGTGGGGTTTTGAAGGTCTATCCTTGTGAGGTTTTATCTCATCGACCATCACTCTTACTGAGAATGGCCCCACAAAGGCAACTCGCCTTGCTCTCCCGCCCGTTGACGGTGACCGAAAAGATACGCGTCGGCTGTGGACTGCTGCTGGGCCACACAGCGGAGCGCGGTACGAGGATGCAGTATGGCCCGGACAGCGAAATCCAGATCTCTGGATCTCTGGGTAGGTACGTGGAAGCGGCTTCATCCCAAGAGGTCCCTGTGCTCGCCAACATCGTTTGCTGGTGCGTTGGGGTAGTCTCACTTGCGGTCGAGCCGCAGGCAGCTCTTCTTGAGCTTGGCCAGCTACATGTTCCACACCATCCATCCCATTAGACGCTGGCTCCCACAGTCCCCCCCCACACACACACAGCCTCGCAGACACTCGCACCTGGTTGTACAGCGTCGTGTGCGGCGCGATCCGCGTGTAGCTCCCCGTGTGCTCGGGCATGTCGCCGTACGCTCGTGGTACGTGGCCACGCAGGATCTCCGTCAGATCCTCGTTGAGCTGCCGCGCGGCGAGCTCCTCGGCCTCTCTCGGGTGGCGCGTGTTGGCGTGGGACCGCTTCTTCTCAGTCTCCGCGTCGTGGAAGCGGCGCGCGATCACCTCAACCAGCTTCACGCGGTCAAAATGGAGCGGATTCACGAGCCGAACTGAGTCGTGAATCAGTGCATCCTTGACCTGAAAGTCCAGGTCGTTCTCGCGCGCCATCGACGGCGACGAGTTGATCTCGATCAGCCACGGCCGGAAGTTCGTGTCCAGCAAAATGTCGTACCCCAGCAAGTCGAAGCTGTTGACCTGGAACGGGATGTGGTCCTCGCCGCAGAGCAGCGACTTGAGAATCACCGAGAGGACCTCGCTCTTGACGGCCGCGACGTCCGCGCCCATCGATGCGAGCCGCTTCCACAGATACGCGAGAGTCATCTTGGTGCCGCCGGCCTCGGCGTCGTGCTGCGCCGCGTTGATCGGGTTCTCTGGGGTCGCGGCGATCGCATCCTGGTTCTCCTTCTGGATGCTGCTGTTCGTGAGGTGGATGAACAGATTGGTGAGGTCGCTATCCTCGTATGCGCGCGTACACATACGCACGAATCCTTCCTCGTAGAAGAACGCCTCGAGCGGGTTGAACGACGTGACGAGCACGTACAGGCGCAGGTCGAATTTGAAGCCGTCGAGCAGCAGCGGGTTCGCGATGTACTCCTGGATCACGACCGGCTCGCCGTAGACGACGCCGTTCAGGTCGTTCACGAGCGAAATGCCTCGGCCTCGCGACAGAGCGACGGGCTTCATGATCCAGATATTCTTGCCGGGTGGCACGGCCTTGGACCGCTCTTGGAACGCCTGCACGAACGCCACGTATTCGTGGGGGAGCAGGAAACTCGCGGGCACAATGTCGTACGCTTGCTTGAGCCGCCCGCCCACGGCGAGGTACTTGCCGATGTTCTTCTTGAGGCAGTCCTTCCGCGTGAGCGCCTTGGCGTGCTGGAAATGGTTCACCTTTTGCCACGCGAGCAGCGTCTTGCGCTCCACGTTGGCCTTGCTCCACGTCCACAGCAAGTTCCAGGTCGTCTTCAGGCCGAGGCCCGAAGGGTGTTCCTCCCAGTCGCCGAGCTTCTCGAGTGCGGTGACCACAATGTCGCTGACCTCCTTGCGCGAGGACGAGTTGATTCGGTAGTGGGCGGAGTACGGCGAGCTCGTGGGCGTCGAGGACGTGAAGAGTCCGCCCGGAGTCGGGATAGAGCTGCCGAACACGGTCGCGTAGTCACTCATGATGGATTGCCAGCTCTGGTACAGTTTGAGTTGCAGCCGGAGCGCATTGTCGCCAGCGAGCGTGGCATTCAAGGAGGAGGTCGCCACGAGCGAAGAGCTGCTCGTGCTGCCGTTGGTGCTGCCCGACGCGTAGGCCACGCGCTGCTCGTAGACGCTCGTGAGGATACAGAAAAAGTTGGCAAAGAATCCACGGTAGTCCTGCAGGTCTCGTCCGATCAGTCGAGGAAGCACCAGCTTCGTAGAACTCTGCTTGGTGGATTTGGACTTGCCAGTGATGGGGAGTGGTCTCTTCTTGGTCAGCGACGGTCGGTCCGTAGCTATCGCATCGGCTTCCTCTGGTGTTGCAGATGTGGGTGACGGCGGAGCAACTCTGTCAACTTCGCGTGGAGGAAAGTCCCCTCGTGGGGCTGTCGGTGGTCTGGAGCTGGATTCTGTTGGCCGTACAACTGCGGGAGGCGTTTGCACGTGGCGACTTCTCAGTTGGTCAAGCGCCGACTGCGTTCGCTCCGTGACAAACTGCGCCAGCTGCATCGCGATCGCACCACGTGATCGCTCTTCCACAGCTTCTTCGCTTTCGCGTGGTGTCTCTGCGGCCCCATCGAGGATGTGCACTGTCGACTCCTCCGATGCCTGCGAAGCCCGATCGTCTCCAGGTTCGACTTTGTTGGTGTCGTCGTCGTGCCCATCAACATGTCCGTCGACTTCGGGGCGAGCATCACTGCTGGAGGGAACCTCGACTTGTTCATCAACCTCTACTCGTCCATCGTCCGGGTCGCTCACCTCCTCACTCTCATCGTCGTTGGGGCCACCGTCGTTGTCGTTGTCTGCGTTTTGGTCTGCTGCTTCCACCTCCTGATTGGCATCATGTGAATGTTCTTCGTCTCCTTTCAGCGTGAGTGGCATCTCCAGGATCGCTTGCTCATTCGCAGCGTCCGTCTCCGAGCAATTGCTCACGTCGCTCTCGTCGCTGCTGCTGCTCGTGCCATCGTCGACGTGTGCTGCACTCGACCCCTGCATTGTCGTGACGGCCACGAAACTGCCTACCGTGGTCGTGCACTCGTTCGGTCCTCCGAGTCCTCCCAGCGTCTGGCTAGGCGCGTTAAACTCTTGTTTCTTCATTTTCTTCGCCTCGGCCTCTTGCTTCTTCTTGGCCTGCAGTGCCTGGCGAGCGAGCAGCCGCTGGTACGCGGCCTGCCGTCGCTTCTCCTTTTCTCTCTCCTGCTGCCTCGCTCTCTGAGCCTCGATCTGTTCGTTGGTCTTCTTTTTGTTCTTCTTCTGCCTCGCCTTGAGCGAGTTCTCGCTCGTCGTGATCACAAACGCCGCCGTCAGCGACGTCTTGGCGATCGCCTTGGCTTTGGCCAACTGGCTCGTCGCCGGTGGTCTTTTCGCCGAAGGCTGCAGCAGCGACGACGTCGATTTCACGGCCAATAGCGGCTGCCGAGGTCCACCGGAGGAAGCTCTCGTGGAGAACACGGGACTCGCTGGCTGCAAGAACACGGGGAGCGACTTGGAGGAGCTACTCATGGAGCTGTTGCTAGTCGCCCTCGTGCAGATACTCGTCGTCGCAGCCACGCCAAGCGTTGTCGGCACCTCGCCGCTGAGCAATTTCAGCACTCGCGCGCGCGCGCGCGCCTGCTCCATGTGTCGCTGCACGAGCCCGAGCTGCCGCGCGATGTACTTGCCGAGCTGGGCGTCCTCGGCGTTCGTCTCGGCGTCGAGAGTTTGGTAGAGTGTGAGCAGACCGGCCTCGCACTCGCACAAATCGGCGAGACCCAGCCGAGGGATGATCGCCAGCGGCACGAGAGGGAAGCTATCCATGAAGTCTCGCAGCGAGACGCACGGCTCGTCGAGACTCGGCGGGTGTAGTGCGGCTGTCTGTGTCGGCTCGTGGAGAAGCTGCCGGGCGGACTGCACCATGCTATCGCGAGGGGGCGTGGCCGCTGCTGTCGATGCAGGCGAGCGGGGTCTACAGACCGCACTCCGCGGACGAGGTGAGGCGCCATGTCGAGGGCTGGTCGACTCGGGCGGCAGCCACGCCGGACGCATAGGAGACGAAGTGGCTGCCCTCCCGTGCCGCGCCTGGTCAAGCGTGAAACGCCTCAACCGTCACGCCGACAAACCACTTCAAAGCGATGTATTACATTCATAAAAGCTCGACTTGGGTCTGCCACAACGTGACTCAAAACGTTTCCAGCTGCTGCCCTAATAGCCTGCGGTCTCCTCTCGTTGCCATCGCCGGCAAGCTCCGCGATCGTCCACCCGATCCGGTGGCCGGCGACTGACTGCACACTCGCGAGAACAACTACGACGCCCGCACGCGCGCGGCGTCGGCCATCTCGTCCCAGTCGATGTAGTAGATCTTGTACATCGACATCGCCACGCCGATCGCGATGCCGACCGTGAGC